>JAMKQA010001521.1:0-20665 GCA_024699735.1 Posidonia australis | reverse complement strand
CAAGAGAATGGTGCTAACTTAACTAAAGGACCAGAAGACTGCAAAAATTAGAGGATAATTCATGGTTTATTGATCCAAAAATAGCTAATAAAAGTATAGTTGCTTAACAAACAGAAGTAGCTCTACTCATATTGTCTATGAAATATATACAAGTGCCAAGCATGAGAAGTGAAAAAAGAAGTTGTGATTAATGTTTTATACTTTTATAAATTAAAAATTATATATATATTATGTATTTATAAATATAAATAATTACTATTATATATATATATACTTTCGGGTTCGGTTCGGGTCGGGTTGGGTAACCCAAGTCTGAAACCCGTACCCAACCCACAAAGTTCAGGTTTGGGATTTTCTGACCCATATCCAATCCATGATTAAAAAAACCCAACCCACGCGGTTCGAGTTGGTTCGGTTTTCAGGTTAACCCAGACCCATGTACACTCCTACTGAAAAGGCGAAGACTAGGTACAAGCCAAAAGAAAAATCAGAAAGTGCGTCACTAGCACCTCAACACACAGGACCAGGAGAAGCAAGCGAAGCGGAGTCTTAACTTTGACCTGTTAATGATCTCATGGGAAGATTTTTGGGACATCTTCTACAAAAAGTATTTCCCAAAGCACGAGAGGGATAGATTGGATAGGAAGTTTTAGAATCTGATGCAAGGTAGCTTGACAGTGGCAGAGTACGAGGCTACTTTCACCCAGTTGAAGCAGTTTGCGCAGATGTTTGACACTGAGCAGCGTTGAGCCAAGAGGTTTGTAGAATGGCTGAACCCGAAGCTTAAGTCGAAAGTCCTAGGGTACCTGTGCTAAACCTTGGTGGACGTAGTGGACCTAGCTTCCCAGTATGAGAATGAGCACAAATTATTCTTGGAAAGCCTACCCAAGGGGAAAAGAAAGACGATCGCTTCTTGCCCTTCTAATTCTAGGATACCAAGCTCTTGAAGTTCTGGGAGTTCTGGAAAGAAAAGGAAAGAACATTCTGAGTTAGTTGTTGGGAAAGAACGTAGCTTTGCTGAAAAGGGTGGTATTGGAAACTATAGACATCTCGATTTTGAAGTCACTTGGCAACAGGCTCCTCTGGAAAGATGTTCTGGTTGCGATCACCAAAA
Source organism: Posidonia australis (assembly GCA_024699735.1). NCBI lineage: Eukaryota > Viridiplantae > Streptophyta > Magnoliopsida > Alismatales > Posidoniaceae > Posidonia > Posidonia australis. The sequence goes on along the minus strand of JAMKQA010001521.1, from coordinate 19,551 downwards.
CCTTAGCCCAATTAAGCCTATACAAGCCCATTCAGGCCCACACTAGTCCACTTTGACCTAATCAAAATTAAAACCAAACAAAATACATTTAAAACATTTAAAACCCAAATTAATCAAGTGAAAACCCTAATTCAAGTCAAAATTAAATAATATCCACTTAAAATCCAATTGATCAAGTGAAATCCCTAATTAAAGTCAAAATCCATTTAAATCATTTAAAACCCTAATTAATTAAACCAAAAACTTTAATTAAAATCCAAAAACCCTAAATTAAAATTCAAAACCCTAATTAAACCATAAACCCTAATTAAAACACAAAAACCCTAATTAAACTCAAAATCCTAATTAATTAAACAAAAAACCCTAATTAAAACCTAATTAAACTCAAAATACTAATTAATTAAATCCAAAACCCTAATTAAAATCAAAAAAACCTAAATTAAAATCCAAAACCCTAATTAAACCAAAAACCCTAATTAAAACACAAAAACCCTAATTAAACTCAAAATCCTAATTGAAATCCAAAACCCTAAACTTAAAATAATTAAAACCATAAAAAACCTAAAATAGTTAAAACCCTAATTCAAAACCAATTAATTAAACCCTAAATCACAAAATCAAAAATCAAATTTAAATCACAAAACAAAAATTAAAAACCTAAAAGCAAAACCCTAAAATCCATAAAAATCCCAAAAAAAAAATAAAACAAAAACCCTAAAATAGTTAAAACCCTAATTCAAAACCAATTAATTAAACCCTAAATCACAAAATCAAAAATCAAATTTAAATCACAAAACCCAATTTAAAAACCTAAAAGCAAAACCCTAAAATCCATAAAAGTCCCAAAACAAAAATAAAACAAAAACCTAAAATAATTAAAACCCTAATTTAAAACCAATTAATTAAACCTTAATCTGAAATTTAATTAAAATCATAAAACATAAATAAAAGCCTAAACCTAAAACCCAAAATCCATTTTAAAACCTTAAAAACAAAACCCTAAAACAAAATAAACCAAAAAAAACCTAAGCCCAATTCGCAGGCCCATGAGCCTGATACATTCTTAAACCACAAACTTTATAAGGCCAGAAAAATAATTTCGGCGAGCCCATGAACTCCGGCGACAGCTTCGATGGGATCCCGAGAACATCGGACCAAATCTTCTCCTCTCCGTGATCTCCGGCGATCTCCAACAGCCCCTGCTAGCTCACGCGAGCATCGAGCTGTCCTCAGCCATTTGGGAGGAAGATCGATGACTATGGAGGCCACCGTCGGAGTATATAGCCCATCGCTGACGTAGAGCTCGTGGAGCTTTTTTGGACTGCCAATCCCATCCAGAGCACCTCCCAAGAGACCCTAGCAATCCCTTCATCCAAAACGCTTTTTTCCCACCATTTTTCGCAACCCAGAACTCCAACGATCTCCACGGGAGCAACCACCAGAGGAGCGTCGTCAACGAGCCTCATCGGGAGAACAGCAGCTAGGTACTCCCTTTCCCTTTTCCTTCCATCTAAAGCATCCCCATTAGGTCTAGAGGACTTCCCCAGTGTTTTAGTGGTGATTCGCTGGAGGGGTCACCCTTGTCTACCGTCGCCGTCGCCTTCGGTGTTGGGTTCACCACCACCGGTGAGACCTCAGGTATCCTGGTTCGAGGAAGACCCTACGGGCCTTTCCTTCTCCCCTCCCCTCTCCTTTCTCTTCCTCCTTGAGTTCTTATCGCTTAGGGGAGAGCCCTCGAGCACCTGAGGACATCGCCGTTGCTCCGCCTTGGAATCTCCTGGGATGCTCCGGTCACGCCAGCTCCAGACTATCGGCATCGAAAGCTCCCCTACGACCCTCCAAAGATCCTCAAGTCTCCACTGGACTGCCTACGTCGCTGCAGCACCTCCTCGACGTCGACGGTCCATCCCGTCCGAGCCCGTGAAGGGGGAAGCGCCCCAGGCCGTTCCAACTTTGCCCTTGCCGCCTTGTAGCCTCGCCGTGCCTCCCTGGAGCCTCTTCGATCTCCGCTGCACCAAGCCACCGCCTCTGGATGCGTCGCTGTGGAGGTCTTCGTCGTCGGAGAAGAACGCCGACGAGGGGGGATCAACAGCGCGTTCTAGTCGTTAAGATCCCCATCGGCGCCGTTGGATCCCTTCCCCATCGCCTCCTCTAGCTTCTCCGCTCCTCTAATCTCCGATCTCTGATCAGTCGTCGGAGAGACTCGGATGAGCCTCCTCGGCCGTCGCCGCCGGCGATCTTTGAATCGTCGCTGTTAATTCTTTTTTTAGTTTATTTTAAAATCCTTTAACTTATTTAATTATTACATTTAAGTCCTTTTTCATTACATCTGGGTCCAAATATTTGTTTTTTAGTCCTTGTAGTTTTAAAAACTTTTCAATTATTTATTTATCTTTGTAAGATTTGCATATAATTCCCTACACATTTTAATTTTTCATCTTTATTGCATTCATGCATGTTTTATCACATTCAGGTCCCTAAGATCATGATTTTCTTTGCACTTAAGTCCTGAACATTTGCATTTGGCCCCTTGAACTTTTTAAAATGAGTTTTTCCTATGAAATTTGCATTCTGAACCCTGAAAGATTTTAAAATCACACTGACCATCATTAAAGTTGTATTTTTATCACATTTAGGCCCTGAGTTTTTGCATCAAGCCCCTAGAATTTTCCTGAACCCTAACAAACTTCATAATTGCCTTGATCAACATGAAAGTCCAATTTTTATCACAATTAGACCCAAAAATTTTGCACATAAGTCCCTGAGTTCTTAATAAATAATTCTTGAACACATAAAATTTGCATCTAGACCCTTAGACTAATCTCAAATCCATTAATTAGGATTTAAAGTGTTTTGACATACTTTTTTTTTGCATTTCTTCATGGGCATTTGTAATGCTACACTTAAGCATAGATATCACTCAAAAATCATGTTTGCATTGTTAAATAGTCTTTGATTTCATATTTTGGTCACATTTGCACTTATGTGTGAATTTTGCACTTTAGAGTCTGAGTTTTCAGGAAATTATCTAAGTGTAATTTTCACACATCTCAGTGCGACATTGTCATTTGATCCATCATCTGCATATTTGAATAGAAGCCACTGAATATATTTTGATCCAGATTCTCATTTTTTTTTGTAAATTTTGCATTTTAGTCCTTGCGTTTGTCTTTTATTGTGTTTACATCATTTTATTGTTTTTCCCTTCCATGTTTTCTTACGAATAATACTTTCTGGACATTTTGCACTCATTTTGACATATCTCAGACCATGCATCATCCCCATACATGCATTTATTACAGTTGGCCATTAAAATGACCAAATTACCCATGTACTACTAATCCATGCACTTGCATGTTAGTTTTCCCCTTCAGTCTTGCCTAATCCTTGTCCAAGTCATTCCTTAGTACTTTTTACACATATAGGAACTTATTCATACATTTCATATAGTTTTCATCACCTTTGCACATTAGTCCCTCTTTTTTAAGTGAGTTTGCATCTCATGTGTTTCTTTCTTGGATTTTTCTTCACTTTGTTTTTGGAGTCCCTCATCCGACATTCGATTTGATTTTCTTGCTCCTACATTTCGGGTTTTTTGATTGGAGTTGGATTTCATCGCCTAATGGTGTACACGAACTGACCGAAAAGTCCACATTGGCCCATTTGCGGATTATTTCTCCTTTTCAATTTTCACGACTTTTTCCATGATTCCAAGGACTTGGGTTAACCCCACTTTTTACCTTTTTGATATCAGTATGGTTTTCCCAAACATTCTGTCCAAAAACATCGTCATTTTATGTGAATTTCTTCACATGTCAAAGTTTACCCATTTTGCGTGGACTTCTTCGTAATTTTTTCATCTTGATTTCCGCAACGTTTTCATGATTCTGATGACCTAAGTTGTTTGCATTATTGATTTTCATGAGGCCTATGTGGTTTTTCGAGCCTTTCTCGCCAAAAACCTCGTCATTTCATGTGACTTTCTTTGTCATGTCGTATTTTGCGATTTCGTCATTTGATGTGGATTTCTTTGCAGTTTTCGCATACCATCTTGTACATCCATCCAGTCTTGTCTTCGCATTCACATTAGCATGTTTAGAGTACGATCTAGGCTTAGCAAGAATTCATCCAGCATTTATGCAAGCGAATTAGACTAAAAAGACCGAGTTTTTCGGGTGTACGGAGGTGCCTAACACCTTCCCCGTGTGTAATAGGAATCCTTACCCATCATTTGGTTAGCAGACATCTGGCCTTCACATTTGCATCTCATGCATTCGATCTTTTGTGGTTTTCCTCATCTTTTCCTTAAAAGACTAGTTGGCGACTCCTTTTCTCTTTTGTTTTATCTCATTTTGCGTCTTCGCCATCTTGGCATGGCTGTGATCTCCTCCCTCTAGCGCGACTCCGCATCGGACCCTCGGGTTGGCATGGTAATAGATACAATCAGACCAACTTGAGCAGTGGCTTGGGGGGGGGGGGGTATATCTTGCTTCGTTTGTGGATGGACAGGGCACGTAGCGTCGTAGTATACTCGTCGACAGTGGAACTTGAAAATGTGGTGTGCTACAATTATAGGACAATCAAGCACATTTAGCGGCGTTGCCTTGATCCTTCAAAGCCAACTAGGGACACACCTCGTCAACCAACTAAAGGACGAATGTTCTCAATAACTGCTCCTGATGTTGGTCCTTCAAGAGATATTGTAGAAGGTAAGGAGTAGTAATGAGTTATGTATTATGGATCTTTCACTCCCTATGCAATTATATATCCAGTACTGTTCCTTATAATAATTATGGTTTGTAGTTATGATGTGTATTGTTAATAAGTTCTTTTCTAGTGGTTGGCCAAATGGCCAGAGTTTTGTTTGACTCAGGGAGTTCATTTTCTTTTATCTCTGAGTTGTTTGCGGTTGAGATTGGAGAAAGGCCTCATAGATTGGCTTTTCACTTTGATGTGATGACTCCGTCAGGGGAACACATCCTAGCATGGAAAAATTTGTGGCCAATCCATGTTAAGTTGGGAGACAAAGACTTCAAGGCTAGTCTGATAATAATGAATATGCAAGAGTATGACGTAATTTTGGACATAGACTAGCTAGCATAACATTCAACAATGATCGACTATGCCAAAAGAGTGTATTGGTGGAATGTCTAGGTCAGGGATGGTATATGATATATGGAGTAAGACCAGGGGAACCGAATAAGGTAATTTTGGCAATAAAGGCCTACTACCATCTTGCAAGAGGTTGTGTAAGATATTTGGTCAGTGTGACAGTGTCTTCCTCACCTGCTTTAAAGGTACAAAATACACCAATTGTTTGAGAGTACCCTGATGTCTTCCTAGATGAGTTACCTGGTATGCCGTCACATAGAAAAGTAGAGTTTCTAATTGATTTGGTGCTACGCTTAAGTCTTATCTTGAAGACCCCTTATAGGATGGCACTTATAGAATTGATAGAACTTAGGAACTAGTTGTAAGAGTTACTAGATAAAGGATTTATCAAGCTAAGTGTATCATCTTGGGGTGTGCTTGTGTTGTTTGTAAAGAAAAAGGACGGTTCACTCCAACTATGTATAAACCATCGGATGTTGAACTAGATCACCGTGAAGAACAAATATCCTTTGATCAGGATAGATGATCTATTTGATCAGCTGCAGGGAGTTTCAGTCTTTTGAAAGATCGACTTGAGGTCAGGTTATCACCAACTCCGGATTCGGGAATTAGATATATATAAAATAACCTTTCAAAGTTGGTATGGCCATTTACGAGTTTGTGATCATGTCCTTTGGGTTGACAAATGCACTAGCTACTTCCGTATAGACTTGATGAACAGAGTATTCAGACCCTACCTGGATCAGTTTGTAGTGGTGTTTGTTGATGATATGTTGGTGTACTCTTCTAATGTAAAAATCCACCAGATGCAATTGAGAATTGTGTTGGAGACACTAAGACAACATCATTTCGTAACACTTGTGCATAGATTATCCAGAATAAATGTAATTATGTTCCTGTAAGCTGGATAATTACTTTAATGATGTGGATTTGTGTTGAACTCTCTCTAATATGTTGGTAATTGTCTGTCGCTTCCCCTATTATGTGGTATTTTGGACATATTGTGTTCCACGTGTGTGTGTGTATGAGACCAAGGAATAATGGAAGTCAAATTATGCACAGCGCAAATCTATTTTTATTTCTCCGACCGTCGTCCAACAAAGTGCCTCCATTCTCTTGCACGACACCACCTAATACCGATGCCCATACCTCTGCAACTCTCGCACCATGCCTTGCAACGTTGCCTGAGATTTTTGGTAGTGGAGGGCAACGACTGGCAAGTGGAAGACAACGAGGAAGGAGGAGTATAAGAGGAGGATGAGGGGCGATCGACAGGTGTGCAGTGAAGAAGAAAGCAAAAGAGAAGGGGGAAATCAGAGAAGCAGAGAGTGAGGAAGAGAAAGGGGTGGTCACTGGTCGTCAAGGAGAGCTTGTTGGAGGCTATAAGAGTTCCAAAGCCATCGAGGGAGGAAGTGAACCTACTAGAGAGGCGAGGAGTTGCTAGGGATCGCCACTAGAGTATGCGACCCATCTCCGACCTCTCTTTGAGATTTTCTCTCACAATACATGATAAATGATTTGAATTCAATTAAAAAGCATGAATATGAGTAGATTAGAGTAGAATTATGGATGTATAATGATTCTAGTATTTTTCTATGGATTTTCAAGAGATTTTGATGAATTTTTGAGATTAAACAACAATGTTTTGAGAATGTGCTCAATGGCTTGTGATTTTTGTATCTTGAGTTATATCCAATGGTTTTTAATGAAATTTATCCCAAAAGAAATAAGACTTAGAGTGCATGAATTAAGAGTTTTTGCAGGATTTTTGGTTCACCGGAGAGGAGTCCGCCCAGGGCCTTTTTCTGACGAAAGTCAATTTCAAGGCCAGAGCTCTGTCTTCAGAAACGCCTGAAACAACATACCGAAATGGTTCGGTATGTTGAATCAGGATTTTTCGGCAGACCGTTAGATTCTGGTCTGTCGAATCAGGACCTTGAGCTACTTTCAAATTTAGGACATTTCGGCATATCGAAAGATTTTGGTCTGCCAAATTAGGACCTTAGAGCTGGTTTTCTGAGTTTTTCCTAGAAATGCAATAATGCCAGATTTGTGTATTATGGCATGTTTGTTTAATAAGAATTCCTTGTGATTCAAGTAAGATTTATAGAAAAGCTGTTTTAGAAAAAGAGTTGTTTTATGGAATTGATTTTCGTAATGGAAAAATGAGTTTTCAAAGAGAGATGCATGATTTCAGAAATAGATTTCTGAGATTTCTGTGTAGATCCACATTGTGGTAGGGCAGTGGCCATAAGGTTCATGACCTAACTGATAATGGTCACTGTTCGAAATCATGGATACCAAGGTTGGGAATCTGAGTGACAAAGGTTGGGTTCCTCAGAGACACCGGTGTTAGTTAGGCCAGGTAAAATGACCTAAGTGCTCAAACACCAATGGGACGTTGGAAGAATGCATCATCATGCAATGAGAAAAGGAAAAGAAAAAAGATTAGTGAGGCTCGTTGGTCGAGAATGTGGTATGCCCCCCGAGGAGCTTTCACCATGGCAGTGCAAGAGGTTGAGGTTGGTGCCTCTCCAATTGCTTGTGGCCAAGTCACCCCTGATCAAGGTGGTGCTAGAAAAGATTTTTATATTAGAGATTGTATGATAGTTTTAAGCTAGAGTTGAGTTGAATTTTCGGCTTCTGAGTTTTAGCCAAATTATAGCTAAGATAAGAATAGTGTATTAGGACTAGTTCCAGCCAAAAAGTTGTGTTTTAGCTAGATTTGAGACTTATGTTTTGGACTAAAATCTAGTCTAAAGATGTTTCCAGAGATGCATTAGATTAGAGCATGAGATTTTTATAGAAAAAGAAGATGTTTGAGAAAAGCATGAGATATTAAAGTAAAAAGAAAATGTTTGAAAAAGGGATTGTGTTAGTTTTTGAGATATGGTTTGTTGTTTTGATTAAGTAAAGGCTCGGTGTTGGTGTCACACTCTCCAATGATTGTGAGCTTGACTTAGCAAAAGTGATCATTTCAAGTACGCATTAAGTTTTGAAAATCATACATATAGTTTGAAAGAAAAAATAGAAAATAGTTTTGAAAATCAAGAGTATGATTTTGAAAAAAAAAGAAAAAAATAGTTTTCAAAAACATGTGTTATTGAGAATTTCCAGAAAAGATTTAAAAAGAGTTTTACTCAGGTTTTGAGAACCCAAAGTATAGTTTAGAGATGTTTTCCAAAGTTTAGTTTTGAGAAGTTTTTCGTCGTACTTTTTTTAGTAGCCACATATTGGGTGACTTAGATGTCATTCATGCATGTTTTGTAATGTTTGTTTTCAGGTGCTCATTTGGAGTACAATCCAATCCAGTGCTCGTAGACGGGAACCACTAGTCGCAAATAGGTTCTGAGAAGTTAGTTGCTTAGTTTTTTTTTTTTAGTCTAGTTAATTTCCCAATTAGTAGTGTAGTTCCTGTGGCACCCCGTTTAGGGGTGTTACACATCTTTATACTAATTTCTCTAAATGTGAGTTTTGATTGGAAGAGGTCACATTTCTTGGCCATATCATCTCGGGTGAAGGAATTAAGGTAGATCCAGCCAAGGTGGAAGCAGTAAATAGTTGGGCTAGACCTAAGAATATGACAGAAATTAGAAGTTTGTTGGGTTTGGCAGGATATTATCGAAGGTTTATCCAAGACATCTCCAAGATTACTGCACCTCTAACCAGTCTCACATGGAAGGAAGTTTCATTCATATGGGGCTGACAGTGCAAGGAAAGCTTCAATGAGCTAAAGGCCCGTCTGGTCACATCTCTAGTCTTAACATTGCCTTCTAAGAATGACGGTTTCACAGTATATAGTGATGCGTGTGGGACCAAATTGGGCTGCATTTTGATGCAATATGGTAAGGTGATGTCATATGCTTTCCGACAGTTGAATGACCATGAGAAGAATTACCGTACCCACGACTTGGAGATGGCTATAGTGGTTTTTGCATTGAATATTTGGAGACACTATCTGTATAGTGAATAGTTCAAGGTATTCACAGATCATCGAAGCTTGAAGTATATCTTCACACAAAAGGATATGAACTTGAGACAATAGAGATAGTTGGAATACCTCATGGACTACGACTTTAGTCTAACTTACCACTCAGAAAAGGCTAATGTGGTTGCAGATGTTCCGAGTAAACACACCCATGTTGTGGTTAGGCTAATGATCAAGGAATGGCATTTGCTGGAAAGGTTGGTTAAGTGTAGACCACAGAGGCAGTCTCAGGGACCTGCTGGACATGGATGGCAAATCTGTCTATTCACTCAAAACTACTAAAAGCAATTATGATAGCTCAGCAATTAAACCCTTTCGTACAAGAAATATGGAAGAAACTGATGGTGGGAGAGGCGCCTTATTTCTCTGTTGGTTTGGATGGAGGGTCAGATATAATTTACGTCTGTATATACTTGAAGTGGAGGCGGTGAAACACAGATTGCTAGATGAAGTCCACTAGTCCTGATACACAATTCATTTAGAAAGCACCAAGATGTACAAATATCTGAAAAGGAATTTCTAGTGGCTTGCGATGAAGAAAGAAATTACTGAGCACATGGTAAAGTGTACAACCTACCAGATAGTGAAGATTGAGTATTAAAAGCCTGGAGGGATTCTGCAACATTTGGATATTCTAGTTTGAAAATAGGAGCATGTGTCGATGGACTTCGTAACAGGATTACCCAAGACTAGGAGAAAGAGATACGGTTTGGGTAATTGTGGATCGACTCACAAAGTCGGCATACTTCTTGCCCATGAGAGTGAAGCTTCCATTGTCGCAGCTGGCAAAGTTGTACGTGTCTGAAATAGTTCGGTTTCATAAAGTTCTAGTGTTGATCGTGTTTGACAAAGACATCCGGTTTACATTGAGCTTTTGAGAGGCATTGCAAGAAGTATTTGGCACTATATTGAATTTCTACACCGCTTTCCACCCTTAGACAGATGGTCAGACTGAAAGAATTATCTAGATATTGGAAGATATGTTGTGGGCCTGTGCCTTGGACTTTGGAGAGAGCTGGGAGAACCGCCTGTCGTTGATCAAGTTTGCTTACAATAATAGTTATCACTCTAGCATTAGGATGGCACCATATGAAGCTTTGTATGATAGACCGTGTAGGACACCCACTTGTTGGAGTGAGGTAGGTGAACAACAGCTTGTGGGCTCAGAGTTTGTGCAACAATATGAAGATAAAGTGGACCTGATTCGGAAGAGGTTGGTAGCTGCACAATGTAGATAGAAAGGTTATGCTAATAAGAGGCGGAGACCTTTGAAATTCAAAGTAGAAGGTTTCATTTTTTTTAAAGGTATGACCAACCAAAGGAATGGTAAGGTTTGGATAGCGGGGAAAGCTGAGTCTTCACTACATTGGACCCCACTGGATTTCCAGAAGGATTGGTGAAGTAGCATATAAGTTGGATCTGTCTCCAGAACTTTCAAGTTTGCATAGCGTTTTCTATGTCTATGTCTAGGAAGTACTTGACAAATGCGTCCCAATGATACTAGTGAAGCCAAAGGAGTAATAGGAAGATTTATTTATGGTGGAGGACGTTGTTCAGATACTTGACCAGAAAGAACAGGTCCTCAGGAATAAAGTAATTTCCCTTGTACTCGTTTAGTAGCAATACAATGGCACAAAAGCAGCTACGTGGGAGCGTAAGGCAAATGTTCAGTTGTGGTACCCTTACTTATTCTGTTAGAAGCAAAGTTTAGGCACAAAATTCTTTTTAAGGAGAGTAGGATGTAATATCCGCACTATTGAGCGTCGATCGTGGATTTGTAGCCTAGAAAATCCAGAAATGATGTAACCTTGTAATGAGAATTGATAACCATTTATGTGTAAACTGGATAGGCTAGGACTTGATTTTCTATAATCATGTGAATCTTTATTGGTAATTATGAAGGATTTGTGTTTGTTTCCTGTCATTGTTCGTGGCTTTTCCTTTACTTTGTGTTGTATGGGTTAAGTGCATAGGACTGGCGACTGTTTCAGGTGGGAATAGTTGGCATAATTTTCAGGCAGACATAGGTGGCAGATATAAGTGGCACAAATTACAGGCACGAATAGCTAGCGATAGTACATAATACAATAAACGCCACGAATGTCAGATAGAACACAGTGTCTACTATAATATCGTTGCACCGACTCCGTTGCCTAATAGGGAGCCATGTCCTACGTCGCTTGGCACCATGTCCTACTGCACCGTCCATCTGGAATTTTCGAGCGGTTGTTAGCAGTAGAGGGTGTATAAAAACTCCTCGTAACCCCCTATTGAGTAGCAAAGTCAGGAAAGGGAGTAGAGAAGGTGAGGGTGAGAGAGAGAGAGAGGTGAGGAAGAGAAAGAGAGAGTGAGAGTGAGCGCCTGTGCCGAAGGAGGAGCATTCGTTGGAGGAGTAAGGACGTTAGAAAGCTTGTCAGAGAAAGGAAGGATTGTCGGTAAACTTAGCGTATGCGTCCTTACCCCATTTTTCTCCTTTATTTTGGTATAAATCGTAGAAGATATGTCAATTTGCATGCTCTAAGTATTAGATGGTGAATCAAGGATTTTTCAAAGAATGGTCAATGTTTTTCGAGTATTTTTCGATTTGGTTTCTGATGTTCTGTTCTCTGGTTTTTTTCTATCATAGCTCAGGCACGACTGGTAAGCGTGACATACTAGTGCGAGTAGTGCATGTGACTTGGTAGCATGACTAGATAGTGTGATTTGGTGGCAGGAGGAGCCAGCGAGGGCTCCTGGTGTGACTGACCGATGTTGCTAGTGCTGGTCAGAGTTTCCTACAGTACTTTTCATGAGATTAAAAGAGGCATTTGAAATAGGAAAATTGATTCTGTAAGGAAAGTGTTATTAGAAATGATTTATGTGATAAATGTTTAAAAAGGGATTTTCAAAGGAAAATGTATATATTTTAAAATGATTTTCCGTAGTTTTAGTAGGAATCACGTAACTGAAAGACCGTACTAACTGAAAAAGGAGTGTCGATACCTTTGAAAGGTCGGTTATGTATCTAAGACCGTGATTGTCGAGTTTTGGTCTGAGAATGGAGCTTCATGATTGTGATTGTGGTGCTACAAGGCTTGGGGTATGGGAGGCCTCAATTACCATTAATGTCGATGTTGGTCGAGTTTGGGGTTCAAGTTCCCTGGTGCTTAGGTACCAAGGGGTGTCGTGAGGACGCACCCTATGTTGTGTAATATGATGATAAAATAAGGCTGCAGTCAGGACGATTGAACTCCTACACATGGTAGTTCACCACGGCAGTGCAGTAGGATCGAGATTAGAGCCTTGCCAACTACTTGTGGCTAGTTGAGCACCTGTGGCTATGGATGACTCGATGGGTTTTTATATTGTGGGTGTGCATTGTTTTGAGCTCGAATCTAGTTGTAGTTTGGCTTGTGGTTTTGAGTCAAATTCTAGCTATAGTTTCACTTGCGGTTTGAGCTAGATTCCAACCGTGGTTTAGTTTATAGTTATGAGTTGTGTTTTAACTCGTAATTTGAGCTGAATTCTATTCAAGATTTGACCTTCTGGAATGCATAAAAGTGATTTTTAAAGATGCATAAGATTTCAAAGAAAATGATAACAATGATTTAAAAAGTGGATTTCTGCTGTTTGTACATACATTTCTAGTATTTCTCCATTTTAGTTGTTCCTATGCGCCTTTTGTAATTTCTAGTGTTTCCGGTCTCAGTTTTTGGTAGGCGCGTACTAGATAACATTAATGTTACTCACACGTATTTTTATGTTTTTGCTTCCAAGTATAATTGAGAAGTGCAATCCTGTCCTAGTGCATAAGTTAGGAGCCACACAATTGAACACCACAATTCTGGGTAGAGGTAGATAATTGATATTTTCATTTTTAATCTTAGTCTTCATGATTAATTAATTGTAATAAATGCTTGGATAGTATTGATACTAGTATGTAGTGATGTGGGGCGTTACACATCATCATAGCTCTATGTTGATAGAAGAAATAACATGCCATAAATTAAATAAACATCAAACTAATTATGCATGTATAAATATCTATGTAACATAGCATCGTTGGATACTAAAATATTTCATATTAATTATACGAATAGAATTATTCCATCCATTTAGATATAAGCATAACAATTTCAAGTTGGTAAAAACTTGTTAATCTCATTTATCTAGATGCAAGTTTGTATACCGTCCTGATTAGATTTAAATCTAGACTTATATAATTAATACAATCAATTTCTTTTACTTGGTGTCATGTAGGTGAGATTCCAAGTCGTTTAAATTAAATGTAAAAATTACGCGGGATTTGAGAAACCTCTAAATTGGACAAAATATATGTAATACTTTAATCATGCTAAAATAATTTTATGACGTGTTAAAATAACTAAAGCATGTTCCTTAATAGCATGGATAAATAAGACATGAAATTGTCACACATGGGTCCAATTTGTCCTTCAATGTAATATACAAAATAATTATCTATTTATTCAAAATACTTAAAGACCACGTGGATAACATATTCAGATAATTAAATTTAAAATTTTCAGTCTAAATCACCCTTAAACATGCTTACTAAAAAAATTTAATCAGTAAAGCATAGAAACATGGATTGATTGAATACATTTAAAATTAATAGAAGTACTGAAGTAGTTTATTCTAACATAAATTATATTCCGATCATGTAAAATTACATTCTAGATCAAATATTTAAACTTCAAGGACCAAACAAATATTTCAGAAACTTATAGGGTTTTCCACAATAACAAATAACTTTAGTGTAACAATCAGAAAACTCAAGACTTTAAAGAAATAATAGATCTTTGTGGGGTTTTCATTAAATCAGAGAACTTTATAGAGTTTTTTTTATTAAAATAAAACTCAAATGTAAGATTATATAATTGCAAGGACTTATATACAATTATCATAACATAAATAATAATAAAACAATAAATAGGTGGATTGGATAAATGGATTCGCTCTAGATCCGTTTACCCACTAATTCTAGAAACCCTAATAGGTTTCAAAAAGGAGAAGAGGAAAGGATGGTGGCTATGCTACAACCATCGACAAGCTCTCATTCGCCGCTTGGGCACCCAAAAAAGGCGTCCTTGGCCATTTCCAACCACGATGGGCTAGATTTGACCATCAACGGTTGGGAAAAGGCCTGAACAAGCCATTCTGACTACCGACGACGGCTTGTAAGGCTAGAAAAGTCATTCTAGGCACCAAAAACAACTTGGATGGTCGGAAAAGTCTGATTCCGCCATATGTGTGGCCTAAAAAACCATTCTGGTTGCCGAAACAAACAAGAATGGTTGGAAAACGACATCTACATGACCTAAAAGGCTGGATATTCCATTTAATATCTTTTTCCTCATGATTTCATCATTATATGTGAAATCAAATACACATAAATAAAATCATACGATGAAAACTTCCCTAAAACACCAAAACAATGATAAGAGCATGGCTCTAGTACCACTTCTTCATAGACTATACAGGGTTTACCCAATGTTGTTATGTCATCAATCTTAATACAGAAGTGTTTCTCATACGCATTCCCACAACAACCATCTCTACTCCTATGGAGAGAGTCTCTTAAAGTAAGAGAGCTAGAAGAGCTCATTATACGCAAAATTAGATGCACATAAACAAAACTACATGATAAAAACTTCCCTAAAATACCAAAATAATGATAAGAACACGACTCTGATACCACTTGATAGATTATATAGGGTTTACTTAATGTCGTTGATTTTAATTCAGAAGTATTTCTGGTACGTATCTCTACAATAACTACTTCTACTCCTATAGAGGGAATCTCTTAAAGCAAGAGAGCTAAAAGAGTTATTATGCAGTTGTATGTCAAAATCATAGAGGGATGTCCCTTTTATAGCACATTCCATAGTTATATTATAATATTCCTCATATACTATTTAATTTAATGTGTCTCGTAATTGATTTAGTTCATTAACCAAATTAATTAAATCATATAAGCTAAACATTTGGATTGAGATCCAACATACGATACCTGTATAATTATATCTAACCATCTAATCATCACTTTTTCCTTGCATGTTTTTTTTTTTTTACCTTTTATGGTAATAGTTGATGACACTAGGATTTAAGTTTTAACGGGAATAAGGAACCGTACAATGTCCTGATCAATTCAAGGACTTGAGTTGGTTGTTATTCTTTTACTTCGAATAAAATCCATTTATCAGTTCTAGTGGAATTAATAATGCTGTGAATCTACCTTCTTGTGTGATAGAGTCGGCTCCAAATTATTGAAGTAAACTCTACATTTGCACCTTGAAGACGTGGAGCTTCTTTACCTTAAAAGCCCTGGATCACACTTGAGATCAAATATGGCATGAACATAACGTCCCTTCTTTTGCACTTCACTTTTGACATTTATTCCTAATTCCCATCCCATGCTAGACTCTGCTCTTCATTTCTTTGCTGGGACCATGACCACATCTTTTCTATATAAGCATCCCATTTCTTGGTCGTTTGCCCTCACACATCAGTGATCTCAAGAGTACTAGATCCCTTCAACTCCCATTACTGCAGGAGAGCAAGATGTTCCGCTGCTTGGGAAGAGAGAGAATGCCAGATGCATTAAGCGTAAGCGTCGAAATTACGACAACTTCCACCTTGTACGGTTCATTACGAGGTGCAACTATTTTGAATTCTTTAAATATCCCATCTGCACGTATTCTTTAACGTTCCTCCCATTCCAGGTCGTAGAACTTGGAGTTAACATGCACTGTGAAGGATGTGAAAGAAAAATAAGAAGGGCCATTTCCAAATTAGAAGGTGAGACAAATTAGCAAGAACCATCCTCCTTGCACATAAGTGTTCGAGTCTTACAGGTGAAGTATATTTTTGGGTTTGGCTTCTTACAGGTGTTGATAGTGTGGACATAGACTCTGATAGCCAGAAAGTGACGGTGACCGGATATGTAGACCAGAGGAAGGTACTGAAGACTGTGAGACGTACTGGCACGAGAGCGGAGTTCTGGCCTTGTCCCTTCGATTCTGAGTACCATACTTATGTGCCAAACTACTACGATGAATCAACGTTCACAACAACCTACAACTATTACAGGCATGGCACCAACGCTACCTTGCAAGGATCATTTCCCGACCCCCTTTACTCCCATATCGTCGACGACAACGCTGTCGAAATGTTTAACGATGATAATGTTCATGCTTGTGCCATTATGTAATCGACTAAAGAATCGAATATCAGTCAGGAGTATATCTTGATTCTGTGAACTGATTCCAATAATACAATTTCAAAAGAAGGGTTTTTATATATCGTCACCATATATATTGTCCACGAAATGGTCGCTTTTGACTTGGTGTTTTTTCCCTTATATATGAGGCAGAATTAGGATGATTGGAGGAGAGTGTCTGATTCAGTTGCATGCTATTTTGGCCAAATATATTTGTTTCAGCTTCAACGATCTAGCTACATGATATATAGTCTGCATTTGATACTTCGATGCATATATTTAAAATGACTATCAGATAGCTCTTTCACACTTTTTTACTTAGTTTGATTACAAACGTAACGCAATTTTCGAAAATGTATCCTACACAATCCTTTTAATTGGTTGGTTTGCTTCAAATCAATATAATTTTAGACTTGTATAGCCTCATAAACCAAGAAATTCTTTCTTAGAGATAATGCTATAGTCAGTGACTTCCCTACACAAGTAAACTATTTATATTGGAAACGTAACAACGAAGTCCTGCTAAAGAAAGTTTAGAGTTTCTTCCTTAAATTCAGATAGTTTATAGGATTTAAGTACACTTTTTTGCGGTAAGTGTTCATGCGTGCTATTTCTTCATCATGCTTTATTGGAGAATATCCCGGAAGGAATTTGTTTTTGCAGTCGGATATTTCTTAGTCATGTCACTCTTCTCTTGTCATTCCATCAACAAATTGCATGCTGCTGTAAATATTGGAGTAACGAAGTATTGAGAAGCCATGAATCCTAGTCCATCTGGTTGTCCCCAGTCAGCTACGTAATTTTGAAATTCCAACATTAGAAATCATTCGACAGAGTAACTTGTTTTTTTGAGGATTTATTGGTGTCGAAGACTATATATACTCCATCTATTCTAGATTAAGGTATTCATTGATATGTTTTCATACCGATCTCCTATTCTATATCTTTTTCTATTGCTCAGTGAAAAATGATCTACAATGTCCATAAACGTAACTCTTTGGATGAACTATTTGATTTCCTTAACACAAAGAATTACTTTTTCCCTCCGGTTCTCTCACAAGCCCACTCCAAAGTGGAATATATATGACAATAATGTGGATACGAATATACGATGCCGTCTCCAGTGGAAACGATGCAGCGATTGACTTACCAGCCAACGATGACAAAAAACAGATAAATTGAAGCTTGAAATATAAGAGAGATGGAGATACGATTCTCACTTGAAGGAACCTGAGGAATCGAGTTCTCTTGCATGCATGTTGCAAATGGACATGTGATTGAAACTGTGGAAAACTAATGGCGTAGAGAAGATAAGGAGTAATACATATAAAAAGATAAAAATAAAGTTCATTATTCTCTTGTCACTGGGAGAATGTTGCATCTTGAAGTGGCATTGATTCCAGTGGAGTGCTTGATGCATTAAAGAAAAATAAAAATACCTACAAGAACATAAAAGAAATAAGAAGACAGAAATCGAAGTTAGAAGCTAGTCCTAACAGAGAGAGGCAAGTAGGCCAACTCTATCCCTACCCCTTACCTTGGGGAGGAGTCGAAGTAAGCATCTCGAAGGTCTAAGCAGCCCAAGGGACTAGCCACCCTTTGCATGAAATCCAAGTAGTCTAAGGGACTAACCACCCCTTACATAAAATTACAGCAACTCCCTCTAAATTCGGATGCCAATTACCCCCAAGCCAGGGTTAGAGCGAGCCTACAAGTCTAAGAGGGAGAAAAGAAATAAGTCAAAAACTAAAAAGTAGGCCTAAGTCCTCAAGAGTTTGGCATGGAGTCTAACCTACTGAATAATCCACCCCAAGAGAGTCACCAACAGCCTAGAAGTCCAGGTAGTCCCTTGTGAATTGAGGTCTTTCTCTTCTCATAGCAGGCATGGTTAGCGTTCCAAATTCATTCTGAAGGATGACGTAACGTAACACCATCATACTTGCATGCATTACCACTTGTCCACTTTACAAGGTCCCGCTAGGTCCCAAACCAGGGGCATGTCAGAAGCTCTTTAGCCCAAGACCTAGCAGAGGATACCGCACACCAGGGACATGTCAGCTGCCTTTGTGGAGATAGCCTTCCCTGTCAACCAAGGATATGTCAGCGGTCCTGTTGGTTGACTCTTCTTAGGACAGTATCTTCGTCCAAAACATGTTGTCTGCTCCATAGCTCGAGCGCAGAAGTGAGGACAAGAATAGCATTGAGCCTTTAACATCAGAGCAAAGTCAAAATATCCATACTCCCATAATCAGCAAAAGAGAGCACAGTCAACAGTCCAATGCCAAAGTCAAACTTCCCAGAAGTCAGCCAATGTCACAACAGTGAATCTAGAGATATCAAAAATATCCATCAAGTCCATCTTCTTCAAAGAGGAAACAATGTCCTCGGGAAGCCCTAAGCTAGCCATGCAGCGAATATCAGTGTAGAACCAAAGCAGCAGTTTATCCAGATCAGCCGTCATCTAGTGAACAAGACAGAGCGGTCACACAACGAACAAGTAAGGCAGTCATAATTCAGAATGCGTCCACACGTAAGTGTTTTCTAGCGAACCGCCATTGGCTAAACCGGTTATCCATGCCCTTAGCTTCCATTGTTCTTCTCTTTTAGCAATATCCCTAGCATTCCGATACCAGGGACATGTCGGTTGCCTTTTGGTATTTTTTCCCTGTTACCAGGGGCATGTCAACTGCCTTTTGGTATTCTTCTCTTGATATCGGTATCTCGTCAGCTGCCCTCCTTGGATATCCTGCCTTTCCGAACTGTCACCGCCTACTTCTCGGTGGATGTATTCGATATCCTGCCTTTCGAACTGTCACCGATTGCTCATCGGTTGACTAGTTCGTCTATCCAAACCGTCACCGCTTGCTTCTCAGTGGATGTATTCGGTATCCTGCCTTTCGAACTGTCACCGATTGCTCCTCGGTTGACTAGTTCGTCTATCCGAACCGTTACCGCCTGCTTCTCGGTGGACGTATTCGGTATCCTGCCTTTCGAACTGTCATTGATTGCTCCTCGCACTACAAGAAAAATTTGATTTTGCGAGGACAGTCGGCGAGGACTTAGCGAGGACATGTCCTCGTAAAAATATAACGATGCGATATAGCGGGGAGCTTGGGAGGAAATGTCCTCGCTTAAAGTTAGCGAGTAGATAGCGAGGACATTCCTCGTTAGTGTCCTCGCTAAGCCGATATAAAATTCCTCGACGCAGGTTCTGCCCCTTTGTTTCTTAACC
>JAMKQA010001520.1:0-37233 GCA_024699735.1 Posidonia australis | reverse complement strand
AGAAATATAATCAACTTAATAGTACAAATTTGATCGAAGTAACAAAAAAAGAAGTTATTTAAGCTTTTGACAAGAAGTCCACGAAACCCTAAACCCAAAGGTCTCCAGCTTCCGGTCTCTACTCTCTCTCTCTCTCTCGCACTTGTCTGAAGTTGAGCGTCATAACCATCAGTCCTTCTGTCTCTCTCCCCCGCCGTTCTCTGAGAAGATCGAATTCTAACATCTCAAGCTCCATTTCCTTGTTCCCTTTGTTCTTCTTCTTCTTCTTCTTCGCAAAAAAAAAAGGGGGATAGAGAAGAAGAATAGAATAGAATGCCGCTTGGGCAGAGAGAAGGGGACAGGAGCGACTCGCGCTACTGTGGCGTGGAGACGGGATTCGACCACGACATTCCGAGCCTTCTCTCTTTCAGTCTGTCCGATGGCGGCTTCGACTTCATTCTCGCCCCGCTGGTTCGTTCTACCAACAACAATAATCACTGCCCTAACTCTTTCTTTTCCCTCCCTCGTTCCTGTTCCTCTTATTCGTTCCAGTGCAAACCAGATTGATCCCAGCTACAGGCCGTGCTCGTCGGAACCTTCCGTTCCGCCATTCGCAGCCTCTGACTTGGACCTTTGCCCGTCGCAGTGGAGTAGCCGTGTCGTCGGTATGTCGTGCCACTTGCTTGCTTTTTTTTTCCTCTTCTAATCACAAAGAGCATTGTAATCTAACAAAGATGCAGTTTGCCTTGTTTAATTTTATTTTTGTTTTGGTGAAGTATTTGTGAAACACAATTGTTTTTATTTGGCCCGCAGGAAAGATCAGCTCTTGGATCGATTTGGATTCAGAGGACGAGGAGCTCAGGATGAACTCGGAGCTCACTTTGAAGCGGGAGATTTCATGGGCTTCCCATCTCTCTATACAAGTTTGTAATCTTAAAATCGACTTTTGAGCTACCTCTTTTAATATTGGCTCTTGCAATCTTAATCGACTATCATTTGTATGTCCAACCTTCTCAAATTATTTTTTTAGTCCCAATCAGGGAGGTTATTTTCGCTGACCAATATGTGTTTCTTGATCTTTGCATAAACCTATAGTACTATGTAATATAATTGATGGGTCGTTATAACTTGGTGCTACCAAGCTGGACGTAGAAGTGCTCAGTAGAGCAGAGCATTTTCTTTTTTTGCCATGCATCTAATGTGGAAGAAAAATCAAATTTGTTGCTGGTAAATCATGCGCTTTCTTCCAATGCCTGTAAATGGCCATAAACTGTGAATGATCTTATGAAAAATGAAACAGATCACTTGTAAAAACATCATTAGTCTTACGCCTTTCGTTTTTCATTTCAATCTATTTGAGTTTGTGACTTTGTCAAAGCAATACTGAACAAGCATGTAAGTCATCAATGTATAGAGGATAAACAAAGGGAGGTAATCTACTCTTTGTTTTGGTGTAAACTTGACCACTATCTGGTTAGATACGGATTCTTCTAAATCAGTATGGCAGCAATTTTTTAAAAGTGAGATACTTCCTTCTAAAATCTTTATGCTTTATTATGTTACAGGCCTGTCTTCTTCCTCCACCAAAGGGAACATCTTGTGGTAATTACGCACGATGTGTGAATCAGATCTTGCATAATGTAAGCAATATGCAGGTGCGTCTTCTCATAAGATTTGGTGCAGGCTACAAACTAATTTCTTGTTGGATCTATGTCCTTCTTTTTGGGTTAAAGATTCATGCCTTCTGATTTTTGTTTATGATTCTTATCCTCTTAAAGCTGTGGCTTAGGGTGCCTCTTGAGAAATCTGAGATGGTAAATGAAGATATTCCTGAGGTTAAATGTGATGAGAAGGTGAGGAGTAATTGCTCTTTCATATATACTATTTCCACCATTCTATGCTAGCCCGTTTCCTTTTTCTTTATCTTTTATTGAATTAGCCTTGTACAAAAGAAAATTGTTTTCTCAGGGAATGGTAACAAGGATTCATACTGTTTGGTTTAGGCAAAGACTGCAAACCGAACCTTGTTAATTGGGTTTGCGAGAAATTGAAACCGAATCCAATCATTTAATTGTTGAACCAAATTAGTCTGAAGCTTTTTATTTTCAATTTTGATTGGTTCAGTTCATGTATTTCTTGTTTACTTATTATGCAAGAAATCAACAGGATAGGAACAAATAAAACATTGATTAATAATTTCTTAAAAAAACATGTTTAAACATCATATTTTCTTATCAGAGGATAGACTTTGAAATGTGAAAAAGAAAACACATAACCAAAGTACTCACAAAGTTTGCTCAAACTTGAGTAATTAAACAATCCTTGCTTATATTGATGATGGTGATGACTCATGTATGTATATGTACCATTTCAGTTCATTTTGGGTAGGCTGACCTCCCAAACTGAAGCAATTGCTTTTTGTTTGCTTGAAAATTTTTTAAACCGAACCTTATAATTATTTTGAAAGAAGCCTATTAGAGTTACTAGTTAGCCATATATGGTTATATGGATATCTGTTTATGTCATGTGGATATCCTAAGCACTATATATATGTAATCAATCCTTGATTAATATAAGACACTAGTTTTCTTTCCTCTAACATGATACCAGAGCAATAGGTTTCTTTTCTTAACACTAAAAAAAAAACAACAAAAACACCTTCAATCGCCACCCTTCCCTTGCTCTCCCATTAGCCCTCTCCTGCCCTCCCGCCGGTCCTCCTTTCGTTGTCTAGCCACCGTCGACCCTCTCTCTCTCCCTTCAGCACCTCCCTTCACCGTCGAGCCACTATCGACCCTCTTTCTCCCTCCAGCATCGCTCGCTAGCCACTACAGTCTAGTCCGTTGGCCTCCTTTCTCCTTTTAGCACCTGTTGGCCCCTCTAGTAGCCACCGCCGACCCTTTCTCCCTCCAACACTGCCCATCGGCCACTCCAGCCTAGTTTGCTGACCTTTCTTCTTCTTCCAGCACCTGTTGGCCCCTCCAACAGCCATCGTCGGCACTTCCTTCTCGTCCAGCACAGGTCGCTGGACCCTCCTCTCCTTTCAGCATCAACCATACAGGTCAGCAGGGCCTGTTCTCCCCTTCGGTGACATATGTAGTCCTAGTCACTAGTGAGGGATGTTTGGTTAGGTTGCTTTATGTTTCTCACTCTTGATTCTCTCTTGTTACCTTGTTAAAAATCTCTCTCTCTCTCTATATCACTAGATTTATAGCTTCTTTCTCGAGCTTTACTTGTTATGATGTTTTACTCCGCAACTTTAGTAGTACATCTATTAAACTTGATGGTAAAAACTATCTTATCTGGGCAAAATCCATTCAAGTTTTCCCTACTATTCACAAGAAAATCAAGTATATTACCCAAGATCCTCTTGATGTTAAAGCCCTGGAATATGATGATTGCTTGGCTTTTGACTATGGAGTTATTACATGGTTGATGAATAATATGAAACCACACACCTCTCGAGGCGTTGTCATGCTTTCCACTGCAAAGAAAATCAGGGATACTCTTAAGGCCACCTATGCATATGAAAAGAATATCACACGTGTTACCGAGCTTTATGATTAGTTTTTTTTATTACAGTAGGGCTAATAGTCTGTCAAGAATTGTATACCTTTATTCGGATTATTTTGGATGAACTCGAGATTTATCAAGCCTGATGTTACTGATATGTGTGAATATAGGGAGGAAGTTGTAGTTGCTAAGTTTCTATCTTCTCTTTGACCAGAGTTGGCCTTCAAGATGCGTGGCAATATTCTTGGTGGCGATACTGTTCCTTCCTTGGCCATTGCTTTCTCTCGTGTGTTGCGTATTGCTACTGGGACTCCTATTGTGCATAGTGAATAGTCCACTTTGGTTGCCTTCGGAAGTGGCTGTGATTCTGATGTTGTTGTGGACGTGGCCGAGGTTGTAATTCAGGAGGAGGACGTGGTGATCGACGAGGTAATTTGAAGTGTGATCATTATGGCCGCACGAATCACTTCTTGGATTGATGTTAGGCGAAATTTGGCAAATCCGATTGGGCCAACAATGTTACGAAGGATACTTCGTCAACTCTAGCAGCTGAGGATGACACGGTGACCATTACTCAGGTTGAGTACAGTAGACTTCTTCAGGCTCATTCCCCTCTAGTTGCACAGACTGCCACTGCCACACATACTATGTCTTCTGGTACGTAGGCTTTGTTCATGACTTTTGATGCAGACTGGGTAGTTGATTTAGGTGCGTCAATGCATATGTCTAGTACACGCCATGCCTTCTCCTTTGTTTCGACACCCTCTGTTAGTGTAGTTAATGAGACTCGTTCATCGATTCATAGATAAGGAGACGTGTCTCTACTTAATAATCTAACCATTCATGATGTTCTCTATGTTTCTAATTTTTCTGTTAATTTACTGTATGTTAGTCAACTTACCAAAAACTATCATTGTGTGGTAACACTTTTTACCACTTATCTTCTTATACAGGACCTGTAGATTGGGAAACAAATTGGTTCGAGACCTGAGAGTAATGACTTCTACTATCTCAGTGGTCGCAGGAAGCCCATTACATTTGCCTACACCACGCCTATTACCGAGTCTTCTTTTTTGTGGCACTGTCGTTTGGGACATTTGTCAATAGATAAGTTAAAAAGTCTTTTATCAGAGTCTATTTTTGTCAATAATTTTCAGTGTGAATCTTGTCATCTTGGAAACATCGATGGTCGTCATATCCTCCACGTCAGGAGAAATAGAGTCGTGTTCTTATGGAGTTAATTTACTTTGATGTGTAGGATCCTTATCGTATTGAGTCTGTCAAAGGTTTTCGGTATTTTATTGTTTTTATTGATGACTTTTCTATATTAACTTAGGTTTATATTTTAAAGGATAGAATACAAGTAGTTGATGTTATCAAAATATTTTTCAATGAAATAAAAACTCAATTTTGTGAGTTGTTGCGTATGTTTTGTACGGATAATGTTCTTGAATATGTTCCATGTAATGTATCTCTTTTGTGTGAGACTAAGAGAGTTGTTCATTAGACAACTTGTCCCAGAACATCCTAACAAAATGGCGTAGTCGAACGTAACCATCGTCATCTGTTAGATGTCACTAGAACTCTAATGGCTCAAATAAAGGTATCTCAACAGTTATAGGTTGACATAGTTCTTATGACATGTCATCTGATTAATAAAATGCTTTCGTTTGTTCATGGGTACATTCCTTGTTGTTTTTTATTTCCTCAGAAGTCTTTTTTTTCTTTACCTTCAAAAGTTTTTGTTGTGTTTGTTTTGTCCAAGATACTCGTCTCAATCTAGATAAACTTTCTCCTCGCTCCATTTGTTGTATGCTTGTGGGTTACGCACGGATTCAAAAAGATTATCGTTGTTATGATCCAGTGCATAGAAAATATTATGTTTCTAAGGATGTTACCTTCTTTGAGACCACTCCTTTTTCTTTTTCTACGAGTGACTCTTTGATTCCTTTTTCTTTTGTTGTTCTTGTCACAGATCAGGTTCGATGACCAGGATAGAGATTATTATTGCTCAACCTCTTTAGGTTTATATTAGGCGATGACGATGACATGCACAACAAACATATCAGGGAACTGATCATATGACTTCTTCTGTAGTAGGTCCAGCCCCTTTACTATACCTTCTGAGCTTGATATTCCTATTGTCCCTCGAAAAGGTACTCGTTCTATTGCATATCTTCTTTTCTATTTTGTTACCTATAATCATCTACATCCTATGTATCAGACTTTTGCTTTGTCTCTGTTATCTGTATCGAACTTATCAGGAAGTATCATAGATTGTTGAATGGCGGGCTGTTATGGATGAGAGGTGTCAGTCCTTAGATCTCGTGGAACGTGGGATCTTGTTACTTTACTAGCTGATGCTGAGATTGTAAGCTATCGTTGGGTACGTATTGTAAAGTATAATACCAACGGAATCATTGATAAATATAAAGCTTGGTTGGTTGTATGTAGTTTCACTCAAGCCTATGGAGTTGATTATTTTGAGATCTTTTCACCAGTGGCATGCCTTAACTCTATCAGAATCTTATTCTCTACTACAGTTAATCAAAATTGGCTTATGTATCAGTTGGATGTCAAAAATACCTTTTTTTATGGTGATCTTCTTGAGGAGGTATACGTGGAGCAACCTCTAGGGTATGTTGTTCAGGGGGAGACACATGTGCAAGTTAAAGAAAGCGATTTATGACTTCAAACAAAGTTCATGTGTGTGGTTTAACAAGTTTAGTAAGGTGGTAATGCAGTTTGATTTTCAAAGGTGCAATTTTGATCACTCTGTATTTATCGTATAGAGATCCATTGGTTGTGTTATTCTAGTAGTTTATGTGGATGATATTCTAGTTATTGGTAGTGACAAGGCAGGCGTTGACGACAGTAGAGAATTCCTTAAGAAACATTTTGCGACAAAAGATTTGGGTAGACTTAGACACTTCTTAGGGATTGAGATTGTTCATGCTAAAGATGGAGTAGTTTTATCACAATGGAAATATGTGTTTGATTTACTGGAGGAGGTAGGTATGCTTAGCTGCAAACATTTGCTCTCCTATTGATCTTGGCCTAGATTTGTGGGATACTGCCTTTGAGATTCTTGAGGATGCAGGATGACATAGGCTTTTGGTTGGAAAGTTAATTTATTTTATTGTTACTTGTCCAAATATTACCTTTGTAGTTGACTTGGTTAGTTAGTTCATGCATCAACCGAGGGAAGTATATTGGAAGGCGTCTTCGTAAATACTATCCTATCTAAAGAGTTGTCTTGGCAGAGGTTACATTACAATTGTCATGGTTATCTTGATGTTTGTGGCTATTCTGATTCTAGATATGCAAGAGATCGAGGAGACAGGAAGTTCACTTCTGGATATTGCACGTTTGTGGAAGGTAACTTGGTTAGTTGGAGAAACAAAAAGCAAAATGTTATTTCTCAATCAAGTGTTGAGGCAGAATATAGAACTATAGCATATACAACTTGTGAGATGATGTAGATTAGATCTTTTCTAGTTGAAATTGGTTTTCCTCTTAAAAGAGCTATACCTATGTTTTGTGACAACCAGGTAGCTATCTATGTCGTCGACAATCTTGTGTTTCATGAAAGGATAAAACATATTGAAGTGGACTGTCATTTTATCATGAATACTGTTATGGATGGACTGATTACTACTCCCTTTACTGTTTTTTCTACTCAACTTGCAGATGTATTTACTAAAGCTGTATTTGTCGATTAGTTCAAGGTTGTTTGTAACAAGTTGGGCATGATAGATTTGTATACTTCAGCTTGAGAGGGAGTGTTAGAGTTACTAGTTAGCTATATATGGGTATATGGATATTCGTTGATGTCATATAAATACCCTAACCACTATATATATGTATTCAGTCCTTGATCAATGTAAGACACTAGTTTTCTTTCCTCTAACAAAGCCAAATCTAGTTAACCGGTTTCAACCAACTAATGTGCACCTCTAGTTGGTGTAACATGTTCTAATAATTGTATGTTGTTTATCTTGATGGTAACAAGAAACAAAAGATGAAAAAAAACAGTCAATCAAACATTGTATCTCTCACATTGTAAAATGTGATTATTTGCTACAAACCTTCTACTTAAATGCACAATAATGCATTGCTAAAAGCTGAAAACTAAGTCTTGGGTTTTTATTCTCATTCCATCAATATGTGGTTTTTCAATCTCAAAGATCCACAGAAAATCTGAGTTGGGTTGTGTTTATATGTATACTCACCACAAATGCGAGTCAGCGTAAGGCTAAGAGTAAGCTATTGTTGTCTTGTTACTAAAGCATCACAGTTAGCTTATTTATAGTTTTCACTTGATTCTTCAATGGACATATTGCATGGCATTCTTTGATTGTTTCTTTAATAGATACACTTGTTTGTGCTTTGGATTTATCAATGTAGTCCAGGTGAGTCGCCTTGTTGCCTCAGGCAAGGCAATGGGGTGTTGTTGAGGTAACCACGTTCAACCAGGTGATCACCTTGGGTTGCCTCGACTTGACTTAGTTGCCTCATCATCTTGTTGCCTTTTTCACCTGATTCAAAGGAGACTTTTTTCCAGTTATTTTATTTTCATCCACTGATATTTTCTTTCACTCTAATTTCTTTCTTCTTATTCTTCTTCTTATGTTCTTTTCTGTTCTCTTCTTATTCGTCTTATCTTCTTTTAGATTGTGTTCACACACAAACAAATTCATGTTTTCCTATTCTCACATGCACAGACAAATTCTTCTCATTTCAGTTCTCTTCACCTTTTTGATTCATACATATACACACTCGTTCATACCCCAAAAGAAACACCTTTTTTATTCATACGTAGACACACTAAAAGAAATAAAATCACTGTTCACACTGCTAAAATCATCTTCATTTTGTTGAAAATTTTAAATGTTCAATTTTGTGTAGAATGGCTAGAAGAAGGCATCCAGCTTGGAAGTATGAGACATTTATATTTTACTTTGCTTGTGCTCTGTAGTTTATTTGGTATTTTGTTATTATCATATGATTTGATCTTTATTTTCATGTCATATATGTATTTCTTTTATGTTTTTATGATTCGTCGCCTTGCTTTAATTGGGCTATCGCCTCTCGCGCCTCGGGTGTCTCGGGGTGTGGGGGGGGGTGTCGCCATTTGCCTTGATTACTTTGGGATGTGATATGCTTGACGTCTGCCTGTAGGATGAAGTTTTTGTTGATACCTGGGAATGGTGGAATTCTTTCCGACTTCTCTGTGACCATGATAATCAGCTTTCTGTTGCACTTGACATTGGGTGAGTTGTTAATCCTCAAATTGTTTTTCCATTTCTTTCTTAATAACAAAATCTACCTACCTTATGTGTACATTACACAAACAAATTAAGATATGATTAGATTGACTATGATATGTGTGCAGGATTTCATTGCCTTCTGGAAATTCTCTTGGCCGGTGGTTTGGGGAGCCAGTTAGGGCAGTTATCATTCACATTGACGTAATTAATTTCTTTGTTCTTGTTTTCTTGGAAAATCTTCTTTGACAACGTGGTCATGTTGGTATATTTGAAGTTTGTAATGGACTCTCATGCTTGATCTGACAGTCTTTTCTTACAAATTCACGTGGATACCCTTGCCTATCAAAGCGACACCAGAACCTATTAGCAGGATTCTTTAATCATTCTGTGCAGGTGACACAGTCTCCTACACTTTTGCTAACCTTTAAGGCTACTTGGCTAACATGTTTTTGTTTCACTTTTATCATTTTTTCGGCAATAAATTATTTTTTGAGAAAAAGCTCAAAGTAGAGAAACAACAAATACAGCAGCAAAAAACTTTTTGTCATGACCCAACTGAAATGTCATATGGATCCAAGACAACTATCGGATACCTATAGTCTTATAGGCATGCAAGGCTCTTCTAGAAAAACTATAACTAAAACATAATAGAAAAACCTACTTAAATGGGTCTAAATTCCAACGAAGTATATGTCAGTTAAAACTATAGATTATGGTTCTAAAATCACCTGTATAATGTTACAGAACAACAGTAATCACACTTCTTAACAACGACATTTATTGGTTGTCAAATAACACCTACAAAATTCTTCTTTTTCACAAGTATGGTATTGTTATATATAATATAATATATTTTAAAATTATTAAATAATGTTAGACCAATTAATTGTTTGATTATCGTGTAATTGCTAATCAGTCTCCCATCGTACCCCTTTATTCATTTCCTAAACCATGATTCTTCCTTAATTTAGATTTCATGGATATGTTATATAATCAAGTATATTTGTACCAAATCTCTAAAAAACTTTCACATCTTCAAAAGAAAGATTAGGATAGAAAAATCCTACCATCTCAAAACCCCAAATCTAATCTCAAATCTATGCATGACAAAACATACCTATAGGGTTACTCATCCCCTTCTTTGAATTTATTTTCCTCTTCTTCATCCCAAATCCTACCATCTCCTTCCTCCATTTCCTTTTCTTCTGTTGGCCTTCTCAAATTTTTTCTCACTCCATCTCTTTTGCACACTCTCTCTCATTCTTACTTCGTTTTTTCCCTTCTCGTATTAGACGAGTGGGGTGGGAGATGGGTTAACAATCCCTGTCCACTGTCCCACCCACAGAGGCTCTGATACATATGTTTTACTTTTTATTTCAGATTGAATAGAAGTCCACAAAATAGTTAATATTGCATAGTGGTCTGAGATAGGATACTTTTCAAGGAGATAACTCATTGAAAAGGGAACCATGGATGAAACAAAAGGACAAAACACAGCTGAATCCTTCTTACTGCAAGTCCTGCAGTTCCGTGGGGTGCTACAAGATAGAAATGTCCAAACCAATGCCTAGTCTACCTGTGACTGATGAAGCCTTCCTTTAAAAACCCATGTCTTTCTCGTACATTGGAAATCATCCTTTATACAAAACCAAACTAGAGGTTGATAGGTGTGACCGTGTGAGATTGAGAAAGAAATTTCTATGGAGGAGGTCAAAAAGGCATTTTTTATGTTGGTGGGAGATAAAGCACATAGGATGATGGCTTTCCCATGCTCAATGATTTTGGCAGATATTCAAGGATGAGCTCATGGACATTTTAAGATCCCTTAACAAGGATGAAGGGGATATTGGATTTGCAAATGCCACTTTCGTTACTCTCATCCCTAAAAAGGAGGGAGTAGTTGATATTGGTGATTTTAGAGCAAATTGTCTTCTGAACAGTTTATGCAAAATTGTTTCAGAATGTCTTGTTGAGAGGCTCAAACCATTGATAAGAAAATTGTTGATAGATAATCGATCTACTTTTGATAAAGGCTGTCAAATCTTGGACAAGTTTTTGGTGGTTCATGAGTGTATTGATGCTTGGACCAAACAAAGAGAAGTACAATTGGTTTGGTAATTGGATATGGAGAAAGCTTATGATGGTGTTTGTTGGGGTTGTTTGGAGGAATTCATGAAGTGCATAGGGTTTAGATTAAAGTGGAGGGATTGAGTTGGTTATTGTGTAAGTTTTGCCAAGCTTTCTATCATGGCCAATGAGTCTCCAAAAGGTTTCTTTGAGTGTGGGAGTGACCTTCGGTGGTGCAACCCATTATCTACTTTACCTTTTACTCTTGGGGCTGAAATTTTTGGGCATTTGTGTTACACTGCACTTCATTTAGGTCTTTTGCATGATTTTCGTCCTGCATGAGGTGCAAGGAGTGTGGCTTATCTATAGTATGTTCAAGTATGTAGATGATACTTTGGTTTTCTATGGGGCTAATCATCAAGAGGTGCTGAATCTCACTTTTGTTCGAAGCAATTTTTATTTGATTTTGGTGTTAAAAGTTAACTTTCACAAGTCAACTGTCACTAGCATTTGTACTAATCCAACTTTGTTCATTAGGGTTGCAGGTTTCGTTGTTTGTTAAGTGGTTGATTTTCTTATCAAGTATTTGGGTTTCGTTGTTTGTTAAAAGTTAACTTCCACAAGGATGATGTTTCAAGTATTTTGTTGTTCTCAAATGTCAAAATTGGGCTCCAGTGTTCAATCAGTTTGAAAAGTGTCAGGTTGGAGTGATTGGTTCTGATCTGGGCGGTAAACTTACTCTTATCCAATCCATCCTGTCTAACCTTTTGATTTACTTCTTGTCCATTTTTCGTATCTCAATCTGTGTTGCTTACAAGTTGGAGAGCATTGAATATCAATTCCTTTGGAAGGGGGAGTAGGGGAGTCAAGGATTTCACATGGTGTTGTGGGTTAAGCGTTCTGTCCAAAAAAGGAAGGGGCCTTGGTCTTCGGGATGTCTGTGCTTTCAAGTTGGCTTCCTTGGGGAAATGGCTTTAGCAGTTGGGATGTGGGCAACAAGTTATTTTGGGAAAATGGTATAGAGGTCATATGTCTAATGGATTGAGGAGAGTATTGGGGGTGTCTGTGACGTGGAAGGGGATTCTTGAGGCACGGTTGATGGTGAGGTGTGGTGGTTGAAGGTTGAAGGTCTGGATTGGTTCAGAAGTTAGATTTGCAATGCTAAGCTAAAGCATGTTTTCCATATGTTATTTTGTGTTTCTTCTGCACCTACTGCAAGGATTTCTAAGTAATATGTGCATGAATCTGACAGGATTGCAAGGGATGTTCGATTTAGAAGGGATCGTAAGGATGATGAGCTCTTGGAGCTTTGTTCACTTTTATTACTTTAGAGTTGCATGGTTCAGGAGGCCTTTCACTTGAACATGATTACCTAGTATGGATTTGGCACTAGGAAGGCATGTGCCCTCCAAAATTCAAATTTTGCATCATAGATACTTCATAATGGCTCCCTTAATAGGACAGGCAATCGCTTTGCAAGTACATGTTCTTTTTGCCTTTCAGAGTAGGAGGATTTGTGGCATCTCCTTGTGGACTGTTCATTGGTTTCTTGTTGGTGGGGTTCATTGTTGGTCTGGAGTTTGATAGCGTTAGAAGGTCTCGTGACTGGGAGGTGTTTTAGGCTTATTGGAGTAAGGCTTGTGCAGTTGCTGGGCACAAGAGATGTGTATGGATGAGCTTGCCACATGTTTTATGGTGGTGCAGATGGTTGGGAAGGAACAAATGGATTGCCAGAGGTGTTGATTCATATCATGTGGAGCTTCACCGCAAAGTCATATCAATTGTGCTGCAAGTTTTTCAAAGGTTGGGACTTCTTTTGGTTCCTTGGTGGCTTGTTGGAACCGATGTTACCAACTTGAGAGGTATTAGAATAAATGGATCCTCATATAGACCTTTGTGTTATCTATTTATTAGGTTACTTATGGGTTAAGTATATGTTCTCCTATATATAGGAGATTGTAATCCTTTGTTATAATGAATAATATAGAATTCTCATTCTCTTCCTAACCTTAATATGGTATCAGAGTTTGAGGGGGAGAGAGAGAGAGAATATAGTAGTCGTCACCATCACAGTATCATCGTCGATGGCAGGGGTATCGCAAAAAAAACCCTCCTCACCCTCTTTATGTCCATATCCCTTGTTCCTTGCTCTGGGACCACATCCCCTCGTGGGATCTAAGTTCGATTTCGCCATGGTCCAATAGTAGCTTTGTGGTGTTGTCTACGTCATGGACGCTTGTTCCTCTCCTACGTCATCGTACTGTCTCTTCTTTTGCATCGACATCCATATCCTCTATGCTCCTCTCGTGTTTCCGTTACTGGTCTTGTTTTTCTTCTCCTGTTTCCTACGCCAGAGGCCCACCCTTTTTACTTTCCTCCCTATGTCGTTGTCCCTTTCTTCCTTTTTCCAACACTGTCAGCCTTGTGTGCTCCTGCTTGCTCCTCTTTCCCTTGTTGGCATCTCCTTTCCAGCCACTAGCGATCCAACAAAAAGGGCTTGGGGGGAGGGGGTGTGGAAGAAGCAACTGTGGGGAGGGAGAAGAGAGAACGTGAAAGAAAAAAAGAGAGAGATTAGGGTTTAATGAAGATTTTGTAGAAAAGTCTTAAGTTCTTCTAAAATTATAAAATTTATCAAAAAAACTTTGTAGTTTTTACTGTATACTACTTTTGCCATTTACTTGGCTATTGCTGTTATTATTGCTATAACAATTACTATTGTCATTTGTTTGCTTGTTAATGTTACTACTGATTATGGTTCTAAATGTCGATTTCGTGTCGGACTTCGATAAGTTGAAAAATAGACACGTGTCGGGGAAATATCGATATGTCGAAATCATGTCAGTGGAAACACGGTAAATTTTTTTTACATTTGTTCAGAAAACTTCTATTTCGGTATCGTGTCGGAGTTATGTCGGTAAATTGAAAATAAGACACGTATCGAAGAAATTTCGATGACACGCGTAGACATTTAGTACCATGCTACTGATACAACAACTATTACTGTCATTTGTCTGCCTATTGTTGCTACTTCAGCTACGACAATTACTACTGTTACTAGCCTACTATTACTGTTATTTACTTGTCTATTCCTGTTATTACTACTACTGTTACTGTTATTCCTTCTAAATTATATAGTTTTGTGTTGTAACAAGCTGGAGATGTTTCAACTTGAGGAGGAGTATTAGAATAAATAGATCTTTGTGTTATTTATTTATTAGGTTACTTGTGGATTAAGTATGTGTTCTCTTATATATAGGATTTTATATATAGAAGATTGTAATCCTTGGTTAGAATAAATAATAGAGAATTCTCATTCTCTCCCTAATCTCAAAAAGAGGAAATTGTTTGAGTTTGATACTTTCCATGTCGTACCTTGATTTCCAAGTTTCCATAAATCCTTTTCCTAACTTAAAAAAAACCCAAACCAAATTGGTTCTAAGTTTTATGCTTATTCATTAATAATGAATTTTATCTTATTCTCTTCATTTAAGATCAGAGTAGTTATACCTTTGTTTTCCTAGTGGGATTGTGAAGTAATTTTTTTTTGTTGCTCATTTCAGGTGATACTGTCTGGAAAGAGATTAAATAATAATTCTCTCAAAGGCTCTGAAAGTCCGAAAAATGTTGGTATTAATGGTGATCACAATGAAGGTATATCTTGAAGCATCCTGGCTTTTTATTTAATCTAGTTATGAGAAAAATTGTAGACAGTTTTCTTTCTTAAAATTGTTTTCTTTAGAGATTTTGTTTTGCCTGAAATATTCTGGTTTCTGAAGGCTGTCATTCTGTTTTGCTGTTATGCACGATTGTTGTAGGCATCATTGAATATACACTAATCAAATTGGGGAAAACTTTTGTTGCTTAGGCATTCTCGAGCATCCACTTAGGTCTTATCTAATGTACATTGCCTATCTTTATAAGCGAATGGATCCACTCCCTGAGCAAGAACGTTTTGAGGTATACTAGAAGTCACTGCTATTTGTAATTTTGTATCTATTTATTTTTAGGTTTGACTTTTGCATATGCCTCATGTCTGTGTTAGGTTGGTTACAGAGATTATCTACAATCCCCTTTGCAGGTATGGTTCTTCCCTATTGCAAATATCATCTAATGATATAATTTTTATGTTAAAGGATCGTATTTAAAATCTGTAGTTCTGATCAGTATGTTCACTATAAGATCTGTATTTTGTGTCTGTATCAGCTTCTCTTCTGATTTATTTGCAGCCTCTCATGGACAATCTTGAGGCCCAAACATACGAGACATTTGAGAAGGATACAGTGAAATATAGCCAGGTCTTTTTCTCAGTTGCAGCCTGAGCTATTCTTACAATGCTAACTTTATGCAAGCTACAGTTTAAAGGTTATTTTGGTAATATCTGTATGGTCTCAATGATGATAACATGGAACAAACTATATAACAATTTATCATAATGCATTGCTGTCATTTATATAGATCCAGATGGTAAAGCATTTAGTACATCCAACACTTGAAACAGACCAATGCATTGTCATTTCCTCTAATTGCTGACTACAGGGATAAGGATAATGTCCTCTGCTCTATGATAAGATAGAGATTCCAGCTGGTTGGTTTTATTATGCTATGCTTTCATCAACTTATATATGGAGCATCTGAAACAATGTTAATGCGATGAATGTATGTCTAGAGTCTAGACGTGTATTGTCGTTTGCTAAATTTTATCTTGCCATTTCAACTTTATAAATATGTCTATGTGATGTCTGCCTTTTTTTTTAAAAGAAATCCAGAGTACCTGATATCTGATGTTTAATATGGTGTCCTCCACATTCCTAACCTTACACTCAAGAAACATTAATGTTGTACCTTGTTCTTCTGGGTAGCTAATCTATTGAGACTGTTGGACAAGCATTTGATCTTGAATTCATTCACTTAAAATGTACTCTATCGTCCTTAACTTTATTTGCCCTAAGTAGCTGAACCACAGACATCACACCAATTGTTTGTATAATAGCAGTTAAATGCATTAATGTTTTGTTGGATTACAATGACCCTCTTCAAGAAAAAATTGCATTCTTACCATGCTGTACTATAATTCCATTATCAAACTTGCATCTTTTGACATAAAATTGACTTTATGTTACTTGGCTAGTATCAAAGGGCCGTGTCCAAAGCTTTGCTTGATAGGGTTCCAGATGAGAAAGCTTCAGGAACAGCAACAGTAAGCTTACTATTTTTCTCATAGGCATGATTGTTACATGTCTTGAGATGTACTTAAGTGATATATTCTATTATTCTTTTATGACGAAGAGTGAGTGAGAGTCCATCTTTTCCAAACAAACAGGTACTAATGGTTGTTGGAGCTGGACGGGGTCCACTTGTTAGGGCATCATTGCAGGTTTCCGTTTTTTCTTAATTGAACATGGATCTGTAAGGAGTGGAAAAAAACTGCTTAGACAGTTTGAATTAGTCACGCCCCTTTGCTGCACTTCATTTCTTTTCTGTTGCATATTGTTGTTTGATTCGTCATTTTGATGTCTAACTAAATGTTGCACTTAACTCTTTCTGCTTTTCAGCCTCACAAGAATTTACCCTTTTGGCTTAATGCAGGCAGCTGAAGAGACGGGATGCAACATAAAAATTTATGCAGTTGAGAAAAATCCAAATGCTGTTGTGACACTCCATGTGAGTTACAATTTAGTTACTGCTAGTAGCTTTATGATGCATCACTGTTGGGACATTACTCATATGTATGGAGAGTAGTGGAATAAAAAGATGGTGACTGTTTCTTGCAACTTGCAAATAGTATTTTCTATTAGGTTTTATGGACTTGTTCTCTCGTTTTATTTCAATTCTTAGGACATTATACCTTTTGTTTTAAGATCTCTTCGTGAAAGTACAACACCACCACCACCATTTTATTTACTATGTTTGCACTTTACACTATATTTTTTTCGAAAGTATTCACTATAAAAATTTTGCTTTTTGATTAGTGCATTTTTTAAAAAATGTTTCATCTATCATGCTATATTGTGTGGGTTAATCTTGTAATTTATAACTTAAACAGGGCTTGGTCAAACAAGAAGGCTGGGAAAACATCGTCACAATAGTTTCCAGTGACATGCGTTGTTGGGATGCCCCTGAAAAGGCTGATATTTTGGTATGCATTTCCTTTAAGTTATTTCTTTTTCTCATGAATGCATGTTTATTTGGATCATCATGTGGGCTCTTTACCAGGTGAGTGAATTACTAGGTTCCTTTGGTGACAACGAGCTCTCACCTGAGTGTCTTGATGGAGCACAGCGGTTTCTGAAGCAGGATGGCATTTCAATTCCCTCATCGTATGTTCTCTTTTCTAGTTGTCATATGTGTATTTCTTGACTGCTATTTACATTTAAAGTTTGCATTGATGTGATTGCCTAGCACTCTTGAAATTTGTCGTCGGTCTCTGATTCTCTGATTTTGTCTTCCAGGTATACAAGCTTTATCCAACCAGTGTTGGCATCAAAATTATACAATGATGTCTGTGTTTCTTCTGTCATGATATGATATCTTTTATATTTACCCGTATTTAGTTCCTTTTTGGTCTGCAGGTTAAGTTGCATAAAGACATAGCACACTTTGAAACTGCCTATGTCGTAAAATTGCACAGAGTTGCTAGACTTGCTCCATCTCAACCAGTAATACTTTTAGCTTGTTTTAT
The DNA here is from genome assembly GCA_024699735.1 of Posidonia australis. Classification (NCBI taxonomy): domain Eukaryota; kingdom Viridiplantae; phylum Streptophyta; class Magnoliopsida; order Alismatales; family Posidoniaceae; genus Posidonia; species Posidonia australis. The sequence continues at coordinate 19,725 of JAMKQA010001520.1, read as the reverse complement.
TATTTTTGCAGATGTTTTTTGGTGTAGGTCCTATCAGCAATATCAATCAGCTTTTACCAATATTTTGGTTGACACTTTGTCATACATTTGTTACATGTTGATCTCTTGTAGTCCATTGTTACATTGTTTATTAATGTCTGATATCTAGGTGTTTACCTTCAACCATCCTGATTTCTCTTCTAAGAAAAGTAATGAACGGTACAAGAAGTTATGCTTTCAAATACCGACAGATACCGGATCAGCTATGGTACATGGTATGCTAAAATGCACTCTGCCTTGCATCTGTTTTTCTATACCCTTGAATGAACCAGAGCTGGGCAATGTAAAACTGTCTGCATTATGTCGATATGAATCACATTAATTAATGAGCAATGGATAACAAGTTATGCTATTTGTGAAGACAGCTGGGTAATGTGTCTTCACCTATTTGTAGGATTTGCTGGCTATTTTGATGCAATGCTATACAAAGATGTTCATCTTAGTATCGAACCGTCTAGTGCGACGCCTGATATGTTTAGCTGGTAAATTCTCTTTATTTTCCTTCTTTGGTCTGTCCAATTTATGATGGCTCACTATGCCTCATTCTGCCGTCAAAACCAGGTTTGCTATCTTTTTCCCATTGAGGAAACCCATTTGTGTTCCCGCGGGCTCCCCTCTGGAAGTCCACTTTTGGCGGTGCTGTGGGTCCACAAAGGTGGTTAACTGTGTAGAAGGCTGCTAATTTATTGTAGCTGGTTCTGGTTGTTTCTTTTTGATATGTTTGTGGTTTATTAAGGGAGCTCCCCGCTTATGAAAATGTTTTAATTGTTTGCAGGTATGGTATGAGTGGGGTGTGACATCACCTTCTGCTTCCCCAATTCACAACGTTGAAGGTCGTTCATACTGGGTTGGCCTGTGAGAAGGTCATTCAGACTGGCCAGAGCCGAAATGAAGGCTGATGCCCCTACTTTTGTAGCTCATGATGATTAGCTACGAGCAGAGTTAGCATATTGTGTTTTGATAACACTAACCTTTTTGTAACGTGTATCTAATTCCTTGGACCCATTGTGGTGCAAATTTCAAATTTTACGCTGTCTCAATATATTAGGTTTGATATGCCTTTTTTTTATTATAAAAAATTCATTCAAATCCATAAAGCAAGGGGAATCAATCCCAGCAGTACAAAACACATCCAGGAACGTCAAGGATAATCGAATTTCCTGGCCACAAAATGAAATACCACCAACAAAAGACACCCGGCAGTAAGGAAACCAACCAGAGAATGGACGTCTTAGGTAGCAAGCCAAATATCAGAAGGGTTTCATATGTGGTCCATTCGGTTTGGTCTGACGTGTTTCTATGAGTTGTTATGATGGTAGATGCATGTCCTTCGGAAGTGGCTCATTTAAATTGGGTTTCAAAATGTTCCGAATCTACTGTGAGGTGTTTGATTATTAGGAAGACGTCCTTTACTTGATTAATCAGAAAGTAATGGTTCTAGGTATTGTTCTTATATCATATAAATGGAAGCAATTGATAGAAGATTGAAGTGTAGTAAGTCTTATGTTGTATACATATGGAAAAAAAGAAAGATACTGAGAACATCTGATGCTGTTGGATATATTATGCCAATAAACGGGAAGATGCAGAGGTGCATGAGATCCATGATCAGTAAGACATTTGGCAGCGGATTAATATCACTTATGTTGCATTTACGATCTAAGCTGTTGATTCTACAGTCGCTGTGACCCACGTTCGATAATCGTCCAGGAGCTGCTGAATGAACAGAGGAACAAGCCTATCAACAAGGCCCTGCATGATGCTGTATACATAACAAAGAAGGATTTGTATGCCCTTTCGGTTATGCGAAAAAAAAGAAAAGGCACAAGTATCTTGGAGTACTAACACGTTGCCTGGAGTTTCCACAGCGGATAAAGGCAGTATGGTGAATGGTATTGTATAGACCTGCATTTATAACTCACAAGAATCAACAATATTGACAAATAAAATATAATTGTAAAACAACGAGAACCACCAAACAAAATAGAACAACGATGGAGCATTACAAGATGCGTAGAAATATTCCAGAGTTTTCAATTGTATATGAAAAGGTCTATGTTGCAAAAAAAAGAGGAAGCGTACATTTCTCTACCAGTTTGGATGGAAACTTGTCATTTTGTTCTATTTTATTCACCTTGTTTCTGTGTCGGAAAAAAACTTAGAAAGAGCTAACATGTATTCTCAGGCAAACAAATTTAATCAATGAATGACCAAGTTCAGATTAAGCCAAAAATAGAGGAACAAGCAAACCTGAAGGGTGACTTTCAAATGCACATCAAAATCCAGATAAGGTTCTGAGCTAGTCTCCTCCCAAGTTATAACGTTGCTCATAAATGCTGCAAACAATAGAAATTCAGCCCATTATGCCTCACTTCAGAAAACACAGATTGGCCAAGCAATATTTTATCTTTGACTTTGGCCAACTTCATAACTTGAATAAACAATACTAATTGAATGAATTTTTTATGTTAAATTGGGGACAAAAAGTAATTAAAAATGGAGAACAAATTAAGTTAGAACACATTTCATCACATATTCTTTGACAGGAAATTTTTTCATGGGAAATTGCAGACAGAGTGATTAAAGATGGAGGACAAAATTTTAAAACATATTTAATCACATATTAAAGTAATAAAAGATGAATTAGGAAGTGTTTATCCTCAACAATCCACACATTAGTCTAGACATTAGTACTTATCGTATAACAATTAAGAAAGGGACTCTTTCTCTAACAATTTTTTTGAAAGTCTAAAGGTTATGGCTAGACAATCTATAATAAAAATCAATAACAATATTGAAAGCTATACCCACTAAATGCCTAAATGTATAGCACCACATCTATAATTCTCCATGGTTGATGCTAACAACCAATGGAGGCTACTATACAGGGCACAACTTGCTGTGCTATAAAGAGTTAAAAGTTATAATGCACCTGAGAACAGATCATTTTGTTGCCTTAACGCTTTCGGACCTTCAAGCTGTGAAAAGGTGAAAGAAAATGGTAATTAGATTAATAAGATAAGACAAAAATAGATCAGATAACTGCAAATCATACCTGTTCTTATAAATTTTTAGTCACGAATTCATATCTCGTTATCTGTTTGTGTGTTTCTAATATATGCCTGTTTTGCCAAGTGCTTCTTGCTTCACAAGTTATAGGCCACACCTCAAAATGTTTGTACTAAAATTGTATTATAGAAATGCTAACGTCTTTCATATCAGCTGAGGAACCGTATGAAGTCCACCCTTTGATGCAACTCCTCAGACAAGCAAGTACTTGAGATGCTAGGGAAATTTTGAAATAAAATGTCTAATACTACCTTATACTACCATACCAACTCCACTTATGTCTAGCTTCCTGTTCATGATCCAAAAAGGGGCTTACGGTTATAACTGCCAGAATTTAAACTGGTGCTATTCCAGTCAAATTTTCAATTGATGAAGTGAAATTTCTTTAATCTTCTTCAATAGAAGGGAACTTGCCTTGCAGGACAACATCTCAATTGTGCATCCTGTGGTTGTATATGTCAGTCTTAGATCTATCACTGGCACTACTTCAAATGACATGAATTGAATTGTTTGTAAAGTACACCTGCATATAACACAGCTTGAATCATAACTACTGCTAAAACAGTATGCACTTCCATATAGATATGTTATAAATGTATCCTAATTTTGGTATTCATAAGTTTCAACACATTCTTTGAGTTTCTAATGCTGAAGAAATTATTTATGAGCAAAGAAAGGTTGCTGGGTGGAGTCACCAGGACTAGAATGGAACTGCTTGCAGCTCGAGAAAAACGATCACGTGTAATATATAGCTGGTGGAATGAGGACTAGGTGAGGTGAAATGGACACCTTACCTATAAGTATCAGCATCCAATGCTCGAAAATTCTGCAAGGACCTTGAATTGAGTATAGACTCAACTCCTGAAGAATGAGTAAGAAATTTACTGATTGGAAGATTCCTGCCAGCCCCATCCACATAAGTGGGCAGCCTTATTCTTTCCCTGCGTCTAGCGGCAAGATTTGCTCTCCTGCTGCTACCATTTGGTTGTGGGTTTTCGTTATTAGACACTTTGGTCCTCCTGAAGGAGTTCAATTCAGCAAAATAATAGAAGGAACTTCCAAATTAAAAGCACAACCATATGCTAGCAAACTGATAAGACGAATACCTGAATGAAAGAAGAGGTGGATGAGAAACACTCACCGAGTCCACCGACAATCTTGCGTGGTAGATAGAAGCCTATGCCTCCTGGCTTTGTGGAAGAGACAAGGTGAAGAGTGCCCATTTATCTTTATCTTCTCTACCTGAAAAGAAGAAGAAGAAGAAGAAGAAGAAGAAGAAGAAAGGTGAAGTTTGGTTGGGGAGATTTTGGAGAGATGGAAGGGACGAGCAGGAGCAGCAGGAGGAGGATGAGGAACACAAGGAGGAGCACAATCAAAGCGATGCCGGAAGGTAAGAGTCGACCTACTGCTACTATTGCTACAGCTACTTGTGCAGTAGATCATCACCTCCCTCATCCCCAGAAATCCCATGTTCTGTTCCAGCTGCAGTTGCTGATTATAAATAACAGCTCCGCATTTGTGGCAGGAAACTACAAGTTGTAGTGGTTCACTATGCAATACAACTGGATGTATCATTCCTTTTTCCTGATCAGGATGGATTTCTTTCTACTTTAAATTTTCTGTCTCTTTTTTTTTTTTTTAAGTGATACCTTTTTTTGGAATTGGTTGCGAGAGAGTTCCATCATCCATGACTCGATCACGATTCGAGAAGGCAAAAATACTTTATATGTCTAATGTAAAACGAGTATGATTTTGGCTTCGGATGCGGTCATTACGTGAGTCAGTCGGCGAAGCCATGAGGGAGGACTGTAAACCGAGTCGTGACTCGTGAGTGGTGATCATAAACATAACTAGAACTCAAACAAATAAGGTTTACCAGAAGTCAAACTTTATCCACTGCCACTTTGTGACGACGATTTGGCCACGAGGCATTACGACGTTTGGACTACACCGCGCAAATGTGGCCTTTAGTTTCCTTCTTGTAAACTTGTCCTCTGTTCTAGCAAGCCATTAAAACGCTTCCTCCTCCTGAGATTTAACAAGCGAGTATCATCATATTAGTTAGATGTATATGTGTTGGAAATCTTTTGAATATATTATGCATAATTCCAATAATCAAAATCAACATTACCATTCAGTATAATCCATAGCAACAAATGTATGTATAGAGCAGAATAATTAAGAACAAAGTAGAAGGCTATAAATGTATCAGAATGTGTCATTCATTCTTCTGAGAACTTATCTTAAAGAAGATAGCGCCTCACATATTGGTACAATAAGGTTTAATATGATTTCCTTTCAAGATGAAACAATCTCATGTGGACAAAAACATACCAATCGTTTGAGATTTCAAATGAGATATAACATAGAGAGAAGAGATGAGAGAAAATGAAAAAAATTTATATTTTTAAGTACACATAATTCTTGTCATTAAATGAGGAAAGATTGTCCATCGATTATGGAAGAATAATAACGAACATCTATGTTTGACCACATCTCTCCAAGAGATTTAGAGTTCAAATTAATTAAGTAAATTAATTAATTATGGTCAAAACAATTCTCAACAAAAAGACACCGAAGACATTCTTCAAAGTCCAAGGCCTAAGGTCTAAGCTCAAGTCCATTCGCATACGTATATTCCTTTTTCATGTTCTTGTGAACACTTGTTCTAGAGTTTGAAGATAATAGACCTTATGGGATACATTTTTCTAGGCAATGTGAAACTAAAAACATGAGCATACAAAGAAATGAATGATCTCCTAATTATTTGTATAAATGTTTCCTCTAAGGTCTTGGTCTTTGTTATTTCTTCAAACTTTCGAGTACTAAATTGACTTTATCTAATATTTGGTTTCCCTTAATGGCTCATATTGACTCAATTGATTTAGTCTACATGAGCCCAATAATAAGGTTCAACTTAAATGGGTAAATCAATCATTAACTCCAATAATCCCCGACAAGTTCAAAGTGAAAAGTACTTCTCAAAATGATTTGTGACATCATGCTTTCAATAATGGTAACTTCAAGTTTGAACCATTACTTGAGTTTTTTTTTTGTTATCGGTTTAGATGAATTTTTATGCATGTCTCAGGATTCGAACCCGGAACCTGTGGCGAGTTTAAAGTTCTCCCAGCCACTGTGACAATGAGCCATTGTCAACCATTACTTGAGTTGATCAACTTTACCTTCATAGGAGCTAGGTGAACTAACGTCTTGAACCTGGACCTTTGTTGTGAAGGTGTTTATTGGCAACACCATAATATAGGATGTAGTATTGATCTATAGGCTTGATGCTTTCATGGCCATGCGTCTTTATCTTGTATCTTAGTTGATTTCAAGGAATAATCCAATTCCAGTATGGCAATCTCACAACTTGAATCACATATATAGTTGAACATCTCTAAGGATGTACTGCTAACATCCTGTCACAAAACTTGATTCTATTTAGAATATAAACTCTTGCAATCATAGTACCTTCAGGTTTGCAGGGAATAGACTCACAGACACACATGTATTTAGAAATTATCCATTTTCGCATTTCTGAGTGTTAATTAAGGATGGGATACTTTAAAGCGGCCTTAAGCACATAACTAAGGATATTTAATACATTCTCATTTTTTCATAATCTCTTTAAAAACATTACTTAATGTGAGTTTGTTAATTATGATAAAGTTAACATTCTCATTCAACTCAAACTAATGGTAAGTTTGAGTACTTTAAACATTATTTAAAATGAATTTATTAGCTATAACAAAGTTAATATTCTTGTTAAACTCAAACTAGCGACATGTTTGAGTACCTTAATTATAAAAAAATGTTATTATCATTTATGGAATTTTTGAGATTATCCTAGACTTTTAATACATCTCTTTGGATTAATGTAGAAACTAATGGAAAAACTATAAAAGGTCCATCAGTTGTCTCTGTGAGTGGCAACAAACCTTGCCGCCTTTATTATTGGTGACAGGACTCATTGCCGCCTAGATAAGCGACGACTATCCTGGAGATTTCTTATGTGATATTTGATCATCTTGAGCTTTAATATATTATATGGGACTTTCCTAAAATGCTTTGATAATATTCCCATAATAATTAATATTTCTACGATTTTTCTAGCGATTAAATACAAGATCTTCTAAAATATATATTTATAGACTTTTAAAAATAGCAATTAATTGAGAAAAAATTCTAGAAAGTCGAAGACATCCATTTTGAAATAATATATATTTATGTTGGTCAAAAACTGAAATTCTAAGTTAGTTATCACATTTTAAAATGTTATAACTATATTTAATTCAAAATAATATTAAAAAGTGAAGATAATCCAAAAATATCTAAGTAGTTACAACTTTAGACTAATTTCAAAATATCCATAAAACTACTTAACCTCTCTTATGAAATTATAGAAGATATTTATTTTAAATGTAGGTTACTTAATAAGTAAACTTGTGTTTAAATTCAAAATTCACTATAAATAGATTTTCATTATGGAGAAAATTTCAAATATGGATACTAAGTCTTAAACGGTTGCTAGGTTCGTAATAAATTAGTTTGGGATTAAATGTAAAATAATTTGAGTTTTAAAAGTTGGTGTCTATATTATCGATGCCTACATTAAATCAATTATTTTATTATCCTTTAATAGATTTTCTGCGTTGAGAAAAATAAAATACCTATGGTAGTCGTTGGCCAATGCGGCGATGACTTAAAATATCTATTTTTAAGTTATTTAAATTTATTTTGAATGTAAAATAATATCCACTTGTTTTCCAACAAATGATGTCAAAATTATATAAAAATACCTCTAGACCTAGTGTTGAAGAGGAGGCTTTTTAGAAGAGAAAGAGGTTGGGAAAAATCAGGTAAATCAAGATTTGAGTTAGGGTTTTGAGAGAGAGACCTTTGAGAGCTAGAGTGCTGTGATTTTGAGAAATCGATCAAATTCTTGCATAAAAAAACCAAGATCCAATGAAATTACGATTGATTTAAGAGAGACGCCTCGGGGATTCCGTCTATATCTCTACTTCCTCATCCCATGATATACGACATAGAGGGTGAAGGGAGTATTCGTTTCCATTTGCCTTTTTTGCATTATAATATTTCTTAGATAGGTCATTGCATTTGCATGCGAGGAATTACCCTTGGTTAGTATTCTTATTAGTAATTCATGTCATTTGTTATTTTCACTAGATTATTTACTACATGTATAAGCTAATTTAGATCTATTTGTCTATTTTGAAGGAAGAAATATGTTATGTGGTACAAGGACATCACTGGACGACATCTCACCATCGATCTAGTGAATTGACGACCCATATCACAGCCACATTCGCATCTCTTCAATGGCGTCTTGTCAACAGCACAATGAATCAATGAGTCGCGATCAAAAGGGTTGTTGGCGAACGTGGAAGCGTTAATAGCATCTTCACACCCCCAAATCCACATATCCACATAGTGGCGATTATGGTGGGATGGTTTTTGAGCCAACCCTCCATGCTACGTAAGCATTTTCCTTCCCTTCTTAGTTATCCTTTTTAGATCTAGGTGTTGTTTTTGGTCAGGGAATCGTGTGCATAGGTTTTCATGAGATCCAAGCATTTCTATCAGTTTTTTTAATAATTAGAAAGGCACCCAGTAGTGGCTGTCGGTGTAACAGGCAACAATCTTTAGTGCCTCTCCGACCAGCGACCACATATGGTTTAGGATTTTCCTATAGATATATGATTTTTTTATTTGTTTGCATTTTTTTCCAATCCGCAGCAATGATTAAAAAACAAAATATATCTTGTCCACCTTGTTCTCTTTTTTGATGTTTTACTAGATTTTAAGGTTTGTTTGCCGTCCACCATTTGGGTGGAAACCATTTGATTGGCATTAGAGATAAAGTTCCTTGAGAGATCTCTCTAATTAAAGCAGTTGAGTCAAGTAAATCGAGCCAATGCAAGTCGCTCACTCGTGCTTTGTGCTTGAATATGATAATTAGTCTGAAAACTTAAGGTGCCCTTTGGAATCATTGTTGACTCCTCCTTTCTTCTTGAATCTACAATGGAGTCAACAATATTCCTTAGTAGATACTTGATTCTCCTGTACTTTATGTATATTTACTGCTTTGTAGTTTGTTGGGACACAACACATAAGAACAAAATCCTAGGTTATGGGCCTCTCTATAGAGAGAAAAACCCACCATATAGGTCCTCTTGGTGGACCTTAAGGAAGATCAAAGAGTGGTACCAAAAGTATATCAAAAATCCTATTGTGTTATCCTAGATTCCATGAAATTGGCCTTACCTTAATCCTAGTAACTTGAAAGTTAAGAGCATGTAGGTGTAGGCTTAAATCAATTAAATAATTATTGAAACAAAATAAGTAGATGTTTCTATTTGAAAACTTGTTTGAGGAACAAACTTATTTGACATGCAATCTGTGATGGACAGATTTCGATTGTTGGCAGGATATGCAAGATCGTCGCTTGTCCCGCCAATGTTGAGTTTCGTCACCTCTTGCATCGACATCGAGATCCGTTGTCGACGTTAAAGGCAAGTTTTGTGTCACATAGCACAGGCTCTCCCTTGGTGCTATAGGTATTCACCTGTATCACCAATACATACGTTTGGTGACTTGATTGCAGGTTGTGATTGATTTGTACTTGAAAATACAGGTGTAACCATGCTAATGATCACTTTGTGTAAGGTGCAAAAGGCCAAATGCATGAGACTGAGCAGAGTCACAGCGAAAAGAAAACCAAGGCAAAAAGGTAATGAAACATCAAAAACCAGAGTCGCCTCTACTTAAAAACTGGAGACAAGGAAAACCGCAAAAAGAAAGCAAAAGCTACGAAAGGAATGCATGATCCATGCCAAAATGAAAATGTCACTGCGTACCAGAAAGTTAGGTAAGGATTCCTATTACACATGAGAAAGGTATTAACCACCCCTGTGTGCCTGACAAGTCGGTCTTTCATGGTTTTAACTTACTTATATGGCTATATCGACTTAATACCTGTTTCTATATGTCCGGAGGTAATATGTAATGCCATGTAAATATGTGTCTATGTCTAATGTTAAATGCTTAATGCTATGCTTGTGGAAAACATGCGGGGCAGAAAACAATGCAACTAAATTCTCAATCATGCTATACGTGTTTAGAACCAGGGCGTTGGCATGTACCGGTACAACCCATTCGGGAGGCACACAAGGTCATCGCCCTCGGTTCTAAAAAACTTCACATAGTATGCATCATTGCCCAGTGGATGCAATCGAGAAAGCTAGTGGGTGTACTAGAGAATGGATTAAAACCAAAAAGTAAATCATGGTCATATGCAGAGATGATGATGTCGGAACTATGTCATGCAATATTAGTGCTCAAAATGCAAAAAGGACTCCTCCCCATCTTTGTTGGATTGCACTGGTGTTTTCGTGCCCGTCCGGCTATGAACAAGGCTGTGAACATGAGATACCCGTCTGAGGTGACCCAGAGGATGTGAGGAGAAAGGGGCAGTACCGGAACAAGTCATACCTCATGCTCAAGGGCTACCAGCCTCACACGGGCACGAACCCATTGCCGACGCATGATGATGCACGAAAATGTAAAGATGCAACAAAATAACTCGAATACAATGCAAAAAACCCAATGTCCAAGAAGGTATTACATGCATGCATATGTTATAGGAAGGGGCTCCCATCTTTGCACAAAACTCGAAAGCATACATTACAGGAAGATGCTTGAAAACGTAAACATTCACAAAAACTTGAAAGCAAAGCAATACACACATACAGGAAGTTAAATATTGAGATAATGAACTCCTAGGAGCAAGAACTCACCTGTGTTGATGTGCGCTTGTCCCTTCCAGAAATTGCTTGTGGTGGCTTCCTTTCGATTGGGCTCCCGGTTGTAGTGGAAGTAGAGGCGAGGCTTGGTGGTGCTTTGTAGAGGTTGTGGTATGGTGTTGTTCGGAGGCTGGATGTTGGCTTGCTTTGCTGGTTGGTTGCTAGGTTCATGTGGAGAGAGGAGGATGGGCTGCTGCTACGTGTAGTGGTGGTGTTTGGGTGAGGAGTGATGGAGGAGAAGGAGGGTTGAAGGAGGAGGACGTGAGTGAGGGGGCTGAGTGGACTGGGAGAGGAGAAGAGAGATGGTGGGAGTATGAGAGAGAGTGAGAAAGGGAGATGGGGGTGGACGTGGAATGGGAGAGCTAGGGAGATCGTGTGCGCTGTGTTGGGTTGTGTCGGGAAAAGAGAGAGAGATGGGGATGCTAGTTTTTTTGTGTGTGAGAGAGGGAGAGGGAGATGGAGGTTACGTGAGTGAGTGTGAGAGAAAGTGAGAGAGAGAGAGAGAGTTGGAGGTGGAGGTTATGTGAGTGAGTGTTGGGGAGATGAAGACATGGGTTTTATGAGAGAAGGTGCAGGGGCTACTATTACGTGAAGTGGGTTGATGTTAGGCAAATAAATGAATGCTTTCATGGAGGGGCTAATGTGAGGAGAAGGAGGTTGCTATTACGTGAAGTGGGTGTTACCTATTATGGGAAGAGAGATGTAAGTTGAAGTGGTTTGATGCATAATGGGTGGGAGCTCAAAAGCCAAGGGATCTAAAGGTCTCCACCTCTCCTATGTGACGCATGCAACCATCTAAATGAAGGAAAAAAAATGCAATAGATTGGTGAAGAAATGTATAGTTTAACAACATGAAGAAATGTATAGAAAGACTAGTGTAATGACATGTAATGACTACGTGAAATGTATGCATGCAATGATTACGTAAATAATATGCGTGCATGTAATAGCTATGTGCAATGGATGTAATGGCTTGGGATAATATGTATGCATGTAATGTCTACGTGAATAATATGCACGCAATGGCAATGTAGATTTAATTGGCAAAAATGCAATGGATGTGTGATATTGGACTTAGGGATAGGGATGTGATGGTCTAGTCTGGGTTCTAGGTAGGTTTGGGTTGATTTTGGCATTAGGGTCTGGTCTAGATAGGAATTCCATGTCACAACCGAGGTGAGCTCTTTCTGAAAAATCTATCGATAAGTAGTCTTAAAATCGAAGTGTCTACAATTAGTTACAAGAGCACAAAAGAGGGAACCCTTGTGTGATTAACTATGTATTTGAAAGAGTGGTAATTAACTTTCTTCTGTATTTCATTGCATCGACTTTGTAATTTCCTTTTCAAAGTACTAGTAATAGTTTAGGAAGTAGAGTCATAGAAGAGTTTAAAAAAATTAGTAGCACTACTGGGAGATCATCAAGTGCAGTTGAGCTCATATGCTAATCCATCCAACATGGAGACCACATCAGGCATGATCCCCAGTGCCAGGTGTCAAGACGAGTTTCTATTCAATACCTGGACTTCACACTTCACGAGAGAGCTAGACAACTTTCATGCAACAAAGGATTTACTAGAATTCCCTCATGTGTTAGTACCATACAACTATTCTTCCAACAACGTTACTCCAGTAGTTTCTTCCCCAAACCATAGTGGAGGTCAACCTTATGAAGAGGAAAGTGAAGGAGAGGAAGAAATGAACTATTCCCAGCCTGGACTGCCTCATTTGAACATATGCTTCCAATGACAACCTCTCAAGCAGTACTACTAATATCGATTAATTCACATCAACTGCCCGAAGGAGCAACTAATCAGGCTCGTCAGTTCATGATGCAACATAACTCCACAAGAATAACTGAAAGTTCACTAATCCATGGACTCTCTTTCCTAAGTCCTCATTAGGGATCGTTAGCTACACCCATGCCGCAAACTCTAAAGCATACCCACACTATGCCACCAAGCCTTAAAGTGAATTTTCCAATACAAGACTCACTAGCATAGTGCACCATGCAATATCCCACAGTTCCAGTCTACTGTTTTGTCTAGCAAACAACATAATTAACATCAAGCTTCATCCCCCAGCACTTCTCGATACAACAAGGCTTTGTTCCTACACAGTAGACATCATCAACATTGTAGATACACATGCAACAGTACCAAGGGATAATCTAGCCACAATCGTCACTTTCAACCATGCAACCATGCTATGTGTCGACTCAACCCTTACCCTTCTTTTTGCAATGCAACAACCCTCAGCAATAGCAATTCCATCTAGCTCAAGGGTACCTAGCCTAAGGGCAATAAGCTACTTTGGGTCTAGATATCAAAATGATGATCTCAGATGCACTTGTAGAAGCAGGAGTCACGTCTAAGGCACCAATTGACTTTGATACTTCTAAATTCCCTCATTTCAGTCTACCACTTGGGTTTAAGATGCCAAAGATGTGGAAATATGATGGGATTAACGACCCAAGAAACCATTTGGCCACCTTTACTATGGATGCTCTACCTTATTGATATGACCATGACCTCACCATCTACCACTTCTTTAAAATACTAGAAGGGTAAGCGCTAAAATGGTTTGATACCTATAGACACCTAGGGTTTTGCAGGTAGTTTCAAGCAGAGCATGGAGAAAGGATGTGAGCAGTAGAGATGGTGGGCCTATTCACTTTCCCCAAAAGTCTTAAAAAAACCCTAGAAACATCTATCAATATCCCTAAAATCTTTTAAATTACTTACACATTGTCCATTTATCACCTGGTGGTCCTAGTAGGTTGAAAGACAAGTTCAAAATGTGACTGGCTGCCTATTTGACGGGTCACGTGAGAATTCCTGATGGATTTTAGTGACAGAAGTAGTAGATGGATTCACTAGGCAATAAGTGTTGGAAGACGAGGCTGGCGAGCTGCCCTATTTCAGGCATAAAGGGCATCGACGTCTCATTTCCTTGATGATTCATCCATTTCTTCGTGCCGACGACCAGAATTCATCTAGAGTTTGATCTTGTGACATCTGGGCTTGATTATCCATTTTTAATTATAAACCATGTAATTAATTGTAATAATGTATAATGGTTTATTAATAGATAATCTGTTGTTTCTTATGAGTGCAAGGGTTTGGTTGGCTTTTTGTGCACCTGTTTGTGTCGTGGGACCAATGTAGAGTTTGGTTAAAGGATGCATAGTTGTCTCGATTTACGTGTCCGTCTTTTTTTCTCTTCTTCCTTTCCTTTTTCTCCCTTTTCCTTCACGAGCCTTCATCTCCATCTCCTCCTTTCTTCTTCTTCTCCAACCCGTGTAACCACAGAATGGAAGCTCGTGTCTCCTCGTCCCCTCTGATGCGAGGTGATGCAATGGGAGGCCGGCGTGACGTAGGAGGAGGTAGAGATAAAATGGGAAAGGGAAATTGAGGGAAGGCAGCCGTGAGAGAATGAGGAAGAAGAGGAACAGTGCGCGAGCTGGAGGAGGTGTGTTCGTCCATGTGGTTCACCGATGGAAAGAGCTTCATTGGGGTGTAGAGAGGCTTGCCGGAGTGTGGGGAAGGTTGTCGGAGTGCTACCTAAAGGTACGCGACCCCTTCGTTTCCTCCGTTCTGTGTTTATAGCTTAATGTGTTAAATGCATGAAAAACGAGAAAATGCATGTAAAATCATAGAAAAATAATGGGAAGGATGAGAATGTGATGGATACCATGAAAATGTAGAGATCATGCGGTTAGGATGAATTTATATGGATTTGTATGAAATTTTGGTATGCTTGCTATAGTAACTAAAAACGAGCTCCATGCCTTTACGATTTTCGTGTGACTTGCATGATGAATGGATTCATGAATGGTTTGAGGGGTTTTGAAGTAGACTCAAGGGTCTACATCTCATGATTTATTCATGTTTTATGATGTATGTTTGAGGGGTTCGTCGAAGGTCTCCATTTCCAATGAACGATTGGTTCGTAAGCCGAGGATGTGTGCAGGGCACGGGAGATTTAGCATGCCGAACTGGGTTCGACATACCAAATCCTTGTCAGTTTTATTGCCAAACTTGGTTTTGGTAGACCGAAACCCTTCAGTCGACCGAAATAGAGAGTTTCAGTATACTAAAAAGGTTCAGTATATCGAATCAGGGATTTTCGGTATACCGAACTTGGTTTTTGGTCTATCGATTTTACCCTGAACCTGATATATGAATGTGAATAGAGAAATGGAAATTTAATGATTTTAAACATATAATGAGCATATGTTAATGCTGTTTTCCCCATGTAAATGTCATAGAGGAATATGGAATGAAAATAAGTGTATTTGGAAATGGTCTTGGGTTTAAAACCCTAAGAATGAATAAAAAGTGATTAAATGTGTGGTTTTATGCAGTTATTGGGCATGAGACCCAATTTATGATTTTAAAGCATGATTTTTCATAGATTAAGTTGGGATCCCAGTAGAGGGTCATGTCATGCATGGAAAAGGTTCCTACAATGAAAATAAGAAATGGGAATAGTTTTAAAAGGAAAACTTAAGACTTTTTGAAAATAAAACACTAATAATGTGTTGTGGAATCATGGGGGTTGGTGTCGACAATATGGTAGGAGAATGATACTCCAAAGAAATCAATTGTCAGACATGACCGTGGTTGCTAGTGTGGGACCACGAGTGGATGGTGTCGACGAATTGTAAAGATATCAATTGTCAGACACGACCGTGGCTACTAATGTTTGTGACGGTGTAGGCTGGGCCTAGGATTTGAGACCTAGGTGTCTGGGTCATCGACAGTGTAGGTTGAGCCTGGGTTATTGAACCTTGTTGTTCGGGTCACCGATGGGACGTCAGATAAAGACGTATACTCGTGCACATATGAAAAGAATTGAGGCCAGTTGGCCGAAACGGTGTCCTCCCGTACGGGGAACTTCACCACGGTAGTGCAGGGAGGTAGGGGAAATGGTGTCCTCACCTACTGCTTGTGTGTCTGGTTACACTTGATCAAGGTTATATCAATAAGAAAAGTGGAAATGAATAAGAAAAGTGTTGGTTTTGTGAAAATGAAAAGTTGTGGTTTGGCTAAGATTGAACTTGGGACTGGTCCTAAAATCCTAGAATTAAGCAAGAATTATGGTTTTAACCAGTTACCAGCTGTAGACACTCCGATTTTGTAGTCACTTGGTAGCAGGCTCCTTTGGAAAGATGCTTTGGTTGCGACCACCAAACCTAAACCCTAACTCCACTAAAATCTTAACCCACTTAAGCCCACACAAGCCCATTTAGGCCCACACAAACCTACTCTGACCTAATCAAAGTAAAAACCAATAATTAAAAATCAAAACCAAACAAAACTCATTTAAAACATCTGAAATCCAAATTAATAAAATAAAAACCCCAATTAAAACCAAAATTAATTAAAATTCACTTAAGCCACTTAAAATCCAAGTTAATAAATTAAAAACCCTAATTAAAATCAAAATCAAGTAAAATACATGTAAGCCACCTAAAATCCAAATTAATTAAGTAAAAACCCTAATTAAAACCAAAATCCACTTAAGCCACTTAAAATCCAAGTTAATAAAGTAAAAACCCTAATTAAAATCAAAATCAAGTAAAATACATGTAAACCATTTAAAATCCAAGTTAATTAAAAGAAAAACCCTAATCAAGTAAAACTCAATAAAATTCATTAAAAATTTAATATAATTAAAAAGAAACCCTAATCCACACAAAAATAAAGCAAAAAACAATTAAATAAAAATCTAAATCAAATCCTTAATTAGATCAAATAGAAACCAATTAAATCAAATTTAAATTGAAACCCTAATTAAATCAAGTAAAAATTAATCAAATCTAAAACTCAAACACAAAACCCTAATCCAATTAAATCTAGAAAAACCCTAAAAATAATAAAACTCTAAATCCTAATTGAAATCACAAAAAAACCTAAAATGATAAAATCCAACTCGAAGCCCTAATTAAAATCACTTAATCACACTTAAAACAATAAAACCCTAAATCTTAATTGAAATCACAAACAACCCTAAAATAATAAAATCCAAAAAACCCAAATCAAACTTACATCTAAAACCTTAAATCCTAATTAAAATCACCAAAACCTTCATGTAATAAAATTCAAAAAAAACCCTAATTTAAAATTAATTAATTAAGTTTAAAATAATAAAAATCAAAACCTAAATTAAAATCACAAAAAAAATAAAAATTAAAATCACCAAAACAAACCCTAAAAAACCCTAAAACAAAAATCAAAAACCCATTTACATTGGCCGAGTAAGCCTAATACATTTTATTAACCAAAAACCTTAGGCAGGGGAAAAATAATTCTGGTGACCCTCTCCGGCGACCCTCTCCGGTGACCCCCATGAACTCCGGCGATACCCTGAGATCTCCAGAGAATATCTTCTTCTCCTCGTGATCTCCAATGATCCCCCAACAACACCTACTAGGTCACGCGAGCATCAGGCAGTCCTCAACCATCAGGGAGGAAGATCGACAACTCTCGATGCCACCGCTGGTGTATAAAACACCCTATCGCCGATAGTCCTCTTTCGCCGCTTGAGCACTCAGCAGAGCCCTTCCGAAACCCCCTAGAGATCCTAGCGATCTCCACCTTCTTCAGAACACCCTCGCTCCAAGCCTCTTGCTACCCAAAAGCCCTTAGCCACCATCGCCAGAGCAGCCACTAGAGGAGCACCATCGGCAAGCTTCCAGAGAACAGCCTCCTTCAGCCACGTAATTTCTCCTCTTTTAGTGTTAAACATGCCCCTTTAAGCTCGTAGATCCCCTTTTCTCCTTTGAATTGCGTCTATCCAGAGTTAGTAGGTCCAACCAGCCGTCATCTCCGTCTTCGACGGTGGGTTCACCACCATCGGTGAGCCCCTTTGCCTTCTGGGTCTAGAAGAGGCCCCTAAGGCTTCTCCTCCCTCTTCCTCTTTCTCCTCCCTGAGCTCTATCGCTCAGGAGAGGCTTCTTTGGCCTCTCATGGCCAGGAGAAACCCTGCCGTCGCCCCTGCAACCTCCGGCTGTCGCCGTCGAACCCATTGAGTGGGTGGAATGCTTTGCCAGCACCCCGTCCAGACCGTCACCACTAGAAGTTCCCCTACGGTTCTCCGGAGATCCTTTGGTCTCTGCATGACCGCCTCCGCCGCTACAACACCTTCCTCGACGTCGACTGTTCGCCTTGCCGACGCTCTTGACGAAGGAAGCACCTTAGGCCACCCCAGTACTCGTCGACACCTCTGGAAGCTTCTTCGTGTCGCCCTAGAGCTTCACTGACCCTCACCACGCCGATCCACCACCTCTGGAAGTGCCGCCATTGCAGGCCCGTCGCCAGAGAAGAATGCCGACCAGGGGGGACCAACGGCGTGTTCCTCGGATTGTTTTCTTTATTATTTTTCGTATTTAGTGCAAATTTCCTTGGAGTTTTCACACCTGTTTCTTGCATTCGCATGGCGTCATTTCAAGCATCCATCCCAGGATTAACAAGCATGCATTTTCAGGCGTAGGCGAGCACGCATTTGCATCAACAACAGATAATAAGCAATTAGCCAAGAAAGACTGATCTTCGAGCGTATGGGAGTACCTAACACATTTCCCGTGCGTAACAAGAATCCTTACCCTTTCTTTGGTCCGCAGTAATTGAGTGTTGCATCCTTTAGGCATGGAACACACAAACACATTCATTCATTTGCATTCATTTGGATTGTTTTCTTGCATTCATATTCATTTCGATTTTCCTCATCTTTCCATTAAAAGACTAGGTGGTGACTTCTTTTCCTTATTCTTTTCTATGCCTTTGTTTAGTGCTTTCGAGTCGAGTGTCCTTCCTCGGATTCACCATCTTGTCGTGACCTTATCGGGACTTTTCATGTGCTTTCACGTGCGAGGAGTCAGGTGGTTCCGCTAGCATGGTCATAATACCCTCACGATGCATGATCTCTACGACTTTAAAATGGTGGAAGAGAAATTCTTGAACCAATATAGCCATTGCATACCGCACAAGCCCACTTAGGAGATTTCACTACGAAAAGAATAAAGCTTAATGAGGATTTTATCACTTTTGCTAGCAGATGGAGGGACATGGTTGTCCGATTTGAATGTTACATCCTTAAGAGCCAAGCAATCGAGATCATCACTAGAAATACTACAAGAACCCTTAGGGTAGGATTACTGGTTGGCGACTTTCACACATACTCCTAACTATACGAGCATGCTATAAGGGTACTCCACAACAAAGATGACTTACCATTCTTGGAACTTGAAGGGTAAGAAGAAAACTTCAGGATACACAATCGAACGTGTCACTAGTAATGTGGCTTAAGTCTCAACTTAGCAAGGATAGAAGGGGTAGAAAAATCACCAATACCAACCCGAGAAACAAGTCCAACACCAAGGTCAATAGATTTTGTACCCAGATTAGCTAGTTCAGTACTAGGATCAGCCAATTCAATACTAAGGGCAACCAGTTCAATACCAAGGTCAGTTGGTTCAGTACTAGAGTCAGTCGGTACAACACCAATAGCAATACTAGTAGGAGCAATGCACTACTAGAAAAATTAGATTTTGCGAGGACATGCGACGAGGACTTAGCGAGGACATGTCCTCGTAAAAATATAACGAGGCAATATAGCGGGGAGCTTGCGAGGAAATGTCCTCGCTTAAAGTTAGCGAGTAGATAGCGAGGACATTCCTCGTTAGTGTCTTCGCTAAGTCCGATATAAGATACGACGCAGGTTCTGCCCCTTTGTTTCTTAACCTAAAGCCGCGAAATTTCCGCCTCCTCCTGCGCTGCGCTGCGACC
>JAMKQA010001519.1:0-33890 GCA_024699735.1 Posidonia australis | reverse complement strand
TTCTGATTTCAGCTCAGGATTTCTAACCTCTTTTCATGGCTACCTATGGGGGTCCTTATATAGGATTTTCTCATGGGTAACTCATGGGAATGGGGAGAGCCTCGCACACGAAAAGCCTGGAAGATTCCATGGCAGCTGGAGGTAACAACTATGGGAGGTGGAAAGCCAGCAGCCCGTAGCCTACGAAGTGGTGTGCGCCAGGGATGTGCGATGGCTAGGTGCGCCACCTATGTGTGCTAGGGAAGTGTGCTAGCTAGTTTTGCTAGGTTGGTGTGCTAGCTAGGTGTGCTTGGGAAGTGTGCTAGCTAGGTGTGCTAGGGAAGTGTGCTACTATGTGCTCTCCCCTACTAGTCTGGTTTTCAAATTGGGCTGTAGGCTTGCTACGGGTTTGGGGATTGGTTCAAGGATCAGCCACATCTAAAGCAACAAGTGGAGCCTTATCAATGAGTTAACTCGAAATCGGGGTGTCTATAGTAGGCAATAGATTTTGTGTACCTCTTTTAGAGTAGGGGTCATCTCATTCTCCCAAAGCGGAAAACGTGATGATCCGACTTCCAGAATTAGGCAGCCACACACAGAAAGTATCGGGAAACCTCCAATTTTGTGATGTCTAGAAGCTTTGTAGAGATTCCCCAAATCCGCAGCTTCTCGCGGTCACTTTCAGTTAACTATTTGATCCAAGCCAGGAGAACATTTGAGCACTGTGTGGGCACAACCATTGTGGGGTACCCCATGATCTGTAAGGCACCTTGGCTTTCCTGGCTCGAGACTCTTCTGAATGGGTAGACGATCTTCTGTAAACATTTCAAAACATTATTCTTGAGCACAAGATTTCCACTTTGCTAGTTCAGCAAAACTTGGCAGAATCAAGGTAGGCAGATAAAAACTGAAATAGTAATGGAGGGATTGACCCATAACTGAAGACTGTAGCTAAAGGAGCTGATAATACAAAATCTTGTGCACAACCCTAAGAGAAGGTCCTAGTTACCAACTGGCTCTAACCAAGTAGTGACATAAGGACAGCAGACTTGGGGAACTGGGATAGTTTGACTCTGCCTTCTGGCTGATTACTGGGGATCGTCGACCTAAAGAGCAGCTGACATGCCCCTAGTCGAGCATTGGCCCAGAGCGTCTAACCATAGGACAGTTGACATGCTCGTGGCTGACACAAAAGACTCTTAACCAATAGGAGCAGCTTTCATGCCCCTGATCAAGTACTGGCTCAGTGTGGCCAACAATAGGACAGCTGACATGCCCTTGGTTGACATAAATGGTCCCAAACAAACCATAGCAGCTTACATGCCCCTAGTTTAGGTGATGTCCTCATGATTCTCTTGAATTGAATGACGTTGTCGCATTCAAGACAAGAGAGCCAAGTGACACTCTGCGACGTTTATTAGGATGACGTTTGCAGGAAGAAATGTATGCATGCTAAATGATTTGTTGGATTTTATTGGTGCCCCCAGCGTTGGGATGCCTATTGCCAAGTACAAAAGAATGGCAACTCCAGACCTAATGAGAGTCTATCCAAGCCCCTAGTTGTTGGGTGGCTCTCTAGAAATGGGTCATTATGTTTTGGGCTCCATTCCAAACCCCATTGGACCATACCCCTGCTTTTTTTTTATTTTAATTATTCTTTATTCTCTCCCTCATAGGCATGTGAGCTCACCTTATCCCTGGCTTGGAGGTAATAGGTACCTGGTTTATGATAGGGAGCTGCTGCTTGTTTAAAGGGGTGGCTAGGCCCTTTTGGACATTTCTCCCAAGTATTCACTCTGACACCTCTCCAAGATAAACTTGCGGGACAGGGTTACCCGTCACGTCTCTCTCTTTAGGGCAGACTTCTATCTGTGACTTCTATCTTCTTATTCTTTTATGCCCTTTCATAGATAATTTATTTTTATTTTCATTTCTCATGCTCTCATTCTCACCCCTATCATTTTATCTCCCTCTTGGAGGTGTAGGGTCCATGAAGAGCTTTGATACTTCACGCAATTCACAGTGAAAGGTGGCTCCCTCACTCTCTAGGTTCCTGAATAGTATCTTCCTGAGGAGGTGCTATACATTCCCAACATTAGCTGGCTTATTCCGCATATCATCATAGGGCTATGATCCATGCATGTGATGATGCAAGCAAACCACGCCCTATGTATGCATAGTGTGTGTTGTGATGCAAAGTTACGTGGATGATAGAAGATCATGAATGCATGCATAGCGGTGAGCATTGGTGTCGCAAAGTGAGGACACACTATTCATGATCATTGATAGTACTTTTTCAAGTAGCAAGAGTAAACTAGCTCCCATTGCTCGATGCAGTCCATGTCCTCAAGGATGATAGCCTCTGATGGTGTTTCAAAATGGTCACTGTATCCCTAGTTTTCTTGTAGGCACCCTTAATGACCTTGGGTTTCGAACCTGTGTCAGATTGCTTCTCTTCTGATACACAAAAGCTTTGATCAACATGCTGCCTTTGCTCAGCATATACAACAGGTGGGCAGCTATCCTCCGTCTGACTGATGTGAGTGCTACTACCTGGGTTCCCACCAAAGCCTAACTCAGGATCATTTTTTTTCTGGACCCCACTGCACAAATGGTGCCAAGTCTGGTAATATCACCTAGACCTGCTTCCCGGCTGGTAGGAGATAAACTCCTCTGGTCTAGCGTCTAAAGAATTGTTCTCCTCAAGGGTCATGATTGCAAACTGACGCGGTATTACTATCTGCTCCTCTGTATCCTTGGCCATTACCACCTTCCCTTTCTTGTGCCTGATTTCATTTCACGCATCCTTAGCCATTATTGACAACTGCTCCAGAAATAGAACCTCTAAGTCGCTGAGCATGTTATCCACTTGGGCTACCACAACATCTCCTTCTCTTCGCCAGATGGGGAATCCACATAGTAAGTGCTGGTAGTCTTCGGCCGTATCCCAGATACTGGTTCTGACTACACTGGCTGTAATCCCTTCACTTCTATCTGTTGTTCTGAAGCTGTTATTGCTGATTCTGCCCTTACGACATCCGTTACTGTAGCCCGATTAATAGACAGATCCTCCATCAACTCCGGAGGCAGCAGTGCCAGCATGGCTATTCCCGATGACACGGATGATGCTGAATCCCTAACTTCCCCATTGGAGTAGTAGTCCTCTATGCACACCCAATCAGGTTCATCGACTGGCTCCTTGGACTCGGATTCTACAAGCATGAAATTCGGATTGGGATCTAGCAATCCCGCACTGACAAAATTGTTTAAATCTCGAGGAATGATGAGCTTTTGGAACTTACGACACCTTGTGCATCTATCCTATGGCTTGCGCTCATAACCCAATCCTTCAAACTCGCGTCTTCATTCCGCAGCGACTGGTTCCGCGATTCCCTGGCCATCTCTCCCGAGAGATGCCCCTTTCTCATACCCCTATCTTTGGCATAGATTTTCGACCATCAAGAAAGGATTACAGAAAGCAGCCAAATGGATGGCACGCTCAAGAATCAGAATAAAATTGATCGGTTCAAAACGGTCGACACGGTAAAGCACATCAGAGGGTCTAGAGTCAAAGTGGACAGTAAGGGGTGAGACCGAAGAGACCGCCTCAACACTCTCCTTTTTGTGGTTTTCCGCCATCACAACGACGATGTCATTGTTCCAGTGGAATTTAATCATGCGATGGAGAGTTGAGGGGATGACCTGATGCTTGTGGAGCCAAGGGTGCCCAAGCAGAAGATTGAAGGATGGTTCAAGGTCAACAACATAAAACTCAACCTCGAAACGGGCAGGGCCAATGATTAAGGGAATGGTCAGAATCCCTAATGCATCATGGTGCGTGTTATTGAAGGTCGTCATTCCCTTCACCATAGGAGTAATGTCTTTTGATTTAGAGACCACCTGACTTGTAGTCCGTAAGGGGCAAACATTCAAACCAGCACCATTATCAACTAGAGTAAGAGGAATGTGGAAATTTTGGTGTTGCACCGTAATGAAAAGGGGCTGATTGTGATTTGTCCCTACTAGAGAAAGCTCAGAACTGGAGAAGGAAATGACATCAAGCGCAGCATTCATTCCCACCATGTTTTCCAAGGCTGAGGGTTTTATTGTTGAGGAAACATGGGCGGCCTAGAAGACTAGAAGAAATCCTTCTTTATGTTCAGCCGAGGTGTGGATAAGGTCCCAGAGGGAAAAATCTGCCATAATTTTCTTCAACTGGTCGGTAATGTCGGCTACTGGTGCATCAGTTCTGGTGGTAGTGTTAGCTTTGGTGGTAGTCTCCTCAGGGGTTGGACCTAGAGTGGGGGTTCTTGTTTGGGTAGATGGGACCACAGGCTCGCTAGTTTTGTTTGTTGGGGCTAGGGCCTTGTACACCCTTCCCGACTGTGTTACCTCTGTGCACATTTCGACGGTGTAACTGTAAGGCATGCGGTGGGTGTCTAGTGTTAGGTTGATGACCACAGGAGCACGGGCTCTTAACTCTATAGGGGTTGATGCTGGAAGAGTGGGTTCCGGTACTTGGTGGGCTGGGTTATGCCTCGGTCTGGCAAACAGGCTGATTACTTGTGGGTCGGGCAACAGCGTGCCTCAGTCACATACAGCAGAATTGACAGTATCAAGGAAAGACTGACTCAGCTAATAAGAAGGGGATTCAGAAACATCATGGATGAGGCGAGAAGGATCAAAAGGTTCGACTTCACTCGAAGAAAGGGAATGCACTCCCGAAAGTCCTGGTGCATGCTAAAGTAGAGGTTGGCTAACTATATTGCCTGATGTGGATGCAGTTGTGTGTGGTGGCTGAGTTTTAATGGTGATGACCTTGTGATCAATCAAGTCCTGAATAGCAATCCGGAGTGTGTAGTAGTTGTCCATAGAATGCTCGGCAGTTCTATCGAAATTGCAGAATAAATCTGCCTTGTACCACAACAGAAGTGGGTTTGGTGGTGGGCGGATTTCTGGAAACCTCAGCAGTGACACTACTTTAGGCAAAATGACACTCAAAGGCTCAACCAGAGGAGTGAAGTCCATCTCAGAGTGTGGAGGTCACTTGGGTCCTGAGTAGCACCCTTGCCTTGCTGGTGCTGGCTGGTAGACTGGTTCAACAGTGATTGTGATCAGTGAAGTACGTGGAGCTCTAGGTGAGGTCAATAAATCACCTAATTTTGAGCTGGTGGGTTCACCACATTCGTTGGCATAGCAGGTGCTCCTACATAAGCTACAGCATTCCTAGCGAACTCCTTCTTCCGGTCGAATCCAGTATTAAATCCAATGATGCCATTGTTATTGTTACTGGATCCGTCGGTAACCATCGTCTGCTTGGCGAATGCTACAAGCGCCGGGAAACTTCCGCTATTGAGTGAGCTTTCTACACGGGTGCTGGCTTTACTCATGGCCGTGAAAGTGGAGATGGACTGAATGCTCAACAGAGCCCTAGTGGCTGGCTGTGCTCCTCAAATAATGATTTCAATAGACTCCTCGTCAAGGGGTCTATCACGTACTTGTGAAGCGAGGGCTTGCCAGCGCCTGACTAACTTCCTGAATGGCTCATGGGGATTCTGCTTGGTTGCGACTAGGTCCTAGCGCTTTGGGACCATGTCAAGATTAAATGAGTATTGCTCCAAGAAAGCTTGACTCAGATCATTCCAAGTTTTGATGGTGGCCATATCCAGCGATGTGAACCACTTCAAAGCCAGACTGGTGAGACTTTTCTGGAAAAGGCGAATAAGAAGTCGCTCATTAGCCTAGAGTTGAGCGAGATTGCCATAGTACTCCCTAAGATGCGAAATCAGGCAGCTTTTCCTGTTGTATTTCTCGAATTCTGGGATATGGAAGTCCGGTGGGAGTACTGCCTCTGGAAAGTAGCAGAGGTCTTGGAATGAGAAAGGCTAGCGGTCCTCGCCTTGCACTTGTCGGAGAGCCTTCTCTAGGTCGTTCATCCTGGTGCAAAGTGCATTAGGCGTTGTTGTTGACATCGAGTGTGCAACCAGGGCGGGTCCCGCGTACGCTATGTCTATGGCACCCAACTGCTCCTCCAAATCTATCCTCTCGCCACCTGGTGCTGTAGCGTGATGGCCAACGTACCCGTGTGTGCGTGCCAGTGGTGGAGTGTATGTTGATGCCTGAACCTGATGCAAAGGTATTGAAATGTTATGCTGTGCGGTGCATGTAGTTGTGTGTGGGAGCAATAGTTGCTGAACCGGTATGATCGGGTTCGTAGGCCGATGTCCTCCCGCCAGCCCAAGAGGCTGACCACCAGTTGCCGAAGGAAGATGCTGTGCATGCTATGGATATGATGCTACAGGCAAAGTGGCTAAGCTCGTCGTCGAAATAGCAGGAAGCTGTGGCGACAGCTGCAGTGGTAGTGTGACTGGTGATGCATGAAAGGCCTGACCAGGAAAAATTGGATTCTTAGGAATAGGACAGATAGGCACAATCAAAGTGGGATCCAAGGGGAAAGCCATGTTCTGCAGCCTCTGAGAAAGGGCTAGAAGCTACTGAGACTGTATAGTGGCAGAACCATCGGTAGTAGTACCGAGGGTCGGAACAGCAAGTGGTAGGGATGTCAGAGGGGGCTGGAAGTTAAAGGAGGATGCATGTTGGATCCCTATCAAAGAGACAATTTCAGCGAACTGAGCATCAAGTGAATGACGGTCAACAGCAGGATAGGGCATTGTTAGATTAGATACCTTGGAAGTTGTTACAGTGACTACCTTCGTAGCGGGCTCCATAACAGTGAAGGTTTGCAAGTGTCACAAAATCGGAGAGCGAGGAGCTCCAGGTGCCGGGAAGAAGCAGCCATGGAGTGATGAAGGAACAAGTGATGACATGGAAAAAGAGGGAGGAGGGGTAGAAACAGGAATCCCCTCCAAAGCAACTGATGTAGAGATCTTAGATGCTCGCTGGGACATGATGGACTGCGAACGGGTGAGGACAGGGCTGCGATTGCAAATAAAAGGACGACGCCTACGAGGAGCTATCATCGGAATCAACGAATAGCATGGGAAGAGACAGTCGAGAACAATACCTCAAGAACAAGGTCACAGAAAGGAACTCCCAGGCTCAGACCTAGGAACTTGCAAAGAACTCAAATCCTGGCAAAAGGAAAAGAACCTAAAGTGTTAGTAGAAAAGAGAGAGAGAGTGAAAAAATAGTGAAGACAAGACAACACAAGAAAATAAGTTAGCTATGCAATTATTTGTTAGGGTGGCATGAATGCTACTAACATGCTCTCTCTCACAATGCATGTCCCACATGGAGCGAACCATATGGGACACACTCATTGGTTTGGGATTTTCAACTCTGGTCAGAAAGTAAGGTCCTCGCTCAAAATCTTGGCCAAAGCGTAGGCAGTGAACGAGTGGTGCGTTGGTGGCCTAGTCTTCTGCAGTAGCATTGATCTGTACCCTCTACTAGCACCGACACGACCTTGGACAAGGGGGGACAAACTAGCAACACGTCCTACAGCAAAGCTATAGAACGGGCTGCTAGGATCGTCCTTCGCAAACTATGGGTAGATCGAGAGGAGAAGATGCATGCCCTATATGATCAAACATGCGATATGCTTTGGTGTCTTTTACTTGCATTTTATTAAACCAGAGGAGATTGTGAGCATTTGTCTCTAGTTAGTCCTTATTAATTGTTCAACTGAGTTTGTGCGTTTTAACCAGAGGGATTTGTGAGCATTTGTCTCTAGTTACGCCTGATTTAATTGTTCGTCTAAATTTATGTGTTTTACATTAACCAGATAGGGATGCAAACAAGTCCCTACTCTCCTAATCATGGCAGGTTTAACAAGAAGGGGAAAAACACACAATTATGGCATCCAAGAGTCAGACAAAAGGTGTAATCATGGCATGTGCTTGTGTTGTGCTTAAGTAAGTGAATAAACAGCAAGCATCAACAAATAAAGCATGAATCGTGAAAAGGAAAATTGTTGTGTGCTTAATGCCAAGTACAAAGGAAAATCATGAAAATTGAGAAATTCATGGAAAGCGTCTCGCAAAATAGAGAAAATTGGGATAAATCCGAGAAAATCAAAAAGGGGAAAATAATCCTCATTTCTGGATCATGTCAACTTTGACAAGCCTTTTAATGTACGCCCTCGGGCGATGGAAAACAAAAACAAATCTAAAGGCGAAAACCAGGGAAAAATCCAGGAAATAGTGAAAAAACAAAGCTAGAAACGAGCTTGGAAAAGCATGTCCAAAGCCAAGTAGAAAAGACAAGAAAACTTGTGCAGAAAGACGTGAAAAGATATGCAAAATGCAAGTGTGAATGCAAATATGAAAACTCCAAGGGGTTTTGTGCAAAAATCCCAAATTCTATGGAAAACTGAAGTTCAGAAGCCCAAATCATCAAAAAACACATTCTATGCAAGCACTAAGAATTATGAGGTGAAATGTGCATCCGTAGTTAAAATGAAGTTCTCTAAGAGTCAGAATGCAATTCTACCACTAAAACATGCATTTAAATAAATTCTGCATAAAATCAGGGTAAAAATGCAAGAAAAATGTCTTAGAAATGATCCAAGAAGTTTCTGAGTCAAAAATGTCATTTTACCCCTAAAAACAGGCAATTAGAGTAATATCAATGAAGTATCGGGGCTAAACTGCAAATTACCGAGTAGAAAAAAAACATCCAGAAGAATTTCAATAAAGATAGAAGGTTAAAGTGCAATTTACCCTGAGAAAACATGCTTTAGAAAAGTTTTAAAAACAAGTTCAGGGGTTTAAATGCAAATAAACCAAAGAAAAGAACATCCTGGAAAGTTTCTACAAAGTCTAAGGGTTTAAATGCAAATTAACCATCAAAAATGAGCATTCAGAAACATTTAAAATAATACAAGGGCTTCTATGAAATTTCCACAGCAAAAATGAACTTCCAGAAAGAATTTAAGAAAGCTCAGGGGCCTCTATGCAATTTGTCTAAAGCAAAAAACATTTAAAAGAACTGGATGGCTTTTATTAAAGTTTTAAACTCAGAAAACATTATTTTAAATGTTCAAGGTAAAACATGTAATATTTTCAGTTAAAACTTTATTTGAAAGATTTAAGAAAAATGATTGAAGGATCTAATTGTAATAAAAGGACCTAAAACTAATATCAGAAGGACCTAAGTGTAAGAAGAAAATAAACTTTTGTTTGTTTATTCAATTAAATCTTTTTTAACATTTTATTTTTAAAAAACCACAACGGCACCGATGACAGAGCTCCACCGCCGGCAACCATCAGAAGGAAAAAATCAAGGCCTTCCCATGGTCTGATCTTAGATCAGATTCCACGAGAGGCAAGAAGGAGGAGAAATAGGATGATCTAATGGCCCAAATTTGAGGCCCAACAAATGGAGTGGGCCACCCACCCCCTCTCGCCGTCGGGCCCTCTAGCGACGGTGCTGGGGAAGAAGAGGGCCACTTGTGGCGGCAGCGTTGCAATCCTGGGCTTCTAGAGGCTTCGGGGCGTTGAGTCGAGTGCTTCCTATCGATCCTCAGCGAAATAGGCTACTCGAGTAGGTTCTCCGATCAATCACGACGGCTCTCCAGCGACGGCGGTTGCGGTGGCAATCTGGGGCTCAATTCACGCTGCTGGTGGCTCCGGAAGCTCGGGGGCATGCCGTGGGACACTTCTGGACGACCGGGGTAGCATGAGAGGCTGGAGGCTGGCGCGGTTTCTCTAGATCCCATCGTCTTCTTTGGCGACAACGGGACTTGAGCAGTTTTCCTGCAGGCATCGTGTTGGCTACCGGGAGCGGTGGAGCAGCGATGTGATGGGCTGTGGAACACCGAGGAGACCAGAGAAGGAGGAGAGGAAGCTCGGGGGCCATGGCCGTGACCTAGACCAATCCCCCCACCTACATCGCCGGAAAACGGCGACGGCGAGCTCCAGGGAGAAATTCAGACCTCTAAATTGCTCGGAAACAAACCAGAAAGAGAGAGGGGACTCATGGAAGCTATATTTGAAACTAAAAGAGGTCTGAGGAGAGCATACCTAGCTTGACGACATGAGACTCCTTCTCAGCTCGCCGAAGTATCTGAATTCTCCTCCTCTCTTTCCCATGAATCTCCCTTTCTCTTTGGAATTCACTGGCACTTTGAGTTCTCTCTCTCTTTCGCCAAAAGTCTTTTTTCTCAAAACTCTGCCTCTACGCTCCCTTATATAGGTGAGGAAACCCTACAACCCACTTCTAACAGACGGCCAACCATGTAACTGAAATGCCTAACAACCCTCTAACCTCTTAAACCAGACTCATAACAGCTTAACCATCTAACAAACACTGTCCCCCTGTTGCTCCCTATTGTCGCATAGGTTGCCGACAAGGATCGACTACGATCCAGGCTTTTGGTGAGGGCTAATCCGATGGCTGGAGATGCTGGGGTGACTCTCTGGATCAATGGTGAAATGGGTTGGGGCTGAGCTCAGTGAGGAAGGGTGATTAGGCTGAATTCGTGAGGAGTTAAAGTGGGAAGAAAATGGATTCAATGGGGAAGGAAGGAAAAGAGTAATATTTGAATATTTTGGTAGAAAAACATTAGCAAATGAAGATGGAAAATAAAAAAAACATGAATATGGTGTTGGGTTGAAACAATATAGGGAGGAATTATTCATGGTGGGCATTCTTGGGCTTTGGGGCCAAGGTGGACTCAATTGGGCTTAATGGGCCTATGTGGGCCTTGTGGGCCCCCATGGGGCTAAATGGGCTAAATGAACCTTTAATGAATTGAATGGGCCCAAGAAAGGCTAAATGGGCCTAAACAAGTCTTGTGGGCCCAAGTAAGCTCAATTAGGGTTTAATGGGTTTATGTGGGCCTTCATGGGCCCAAGTGGGCTTCCATGAAGTAAATGGGCCTAATGAGGGTTAGAGCTCAGCCACCACATATCCATCCTGGAAAATCAGAAAATTGGGGTGTCTACACTTGTCATGTCCTGCCACCTCAGGTTCATAACCTCAATAATCCGGTTGTTGAGTCCGACAACTTGTCATGTCCCTGCTAGTGGTTCCCTCTATACGCAGGATTTCTTTAGTTTTTGCAATATCATATCATCATTAGCATCAGCTTTGCATTTTACTTTCAAGCATCGACACTTGCATTTGTATTTTACATTGGCATCGCATTTTCTGCATTTGGCTCGGCATTCTCACGCACATTGCACTATGCATTTGCATACTTGCATTTGACAACAAGTCATGACTTTCGGTGCATCCACCAGATAAATGACATAGTGCTATAGCAAACATCACTTCTCCGTAGCCTCAAAATGGTGGTATCTTGTCAACCCTGAGTGTCAGTCTCGGTTCCCTCCATCCCTTAGCCTCGCTTAGGGAGGGGCATCTATAGACACCCCGATTTTGAGGCAACTCGTAGGTAAACTCTCCAAAAGATGTTTCTTTGGATACGACAAGCCTAACATCTTTTGAGCTCTATCTAGCATTTTGGTTACCCTATGCCTCTGACAAACCTATGGTTCGACTAATAATTTAGGTAGCTAGATGTAGAGCACCAATATGGAGCACCAATTTGGCACACCATGCTCGGGCACCAAGCTAGCGCACCATTCTGGCACACCAAGCTGGTACACCAATCTAGAGCACCAAGCTGGCGCACAGTTACTTTTGAAGTTGTTGGCTGTTAGCTTTCCATCTTCTGTGCTTGTAGCCTTCCCTTGCGAGTATTCCTCCATGGGCTACGCAAGTCTTTTGAGTTTCGAGGCTTTTGGCATCCCAAGGAGTTACCTGTTCATCTTTTTTAAAAGGCCATCCATAAGCAACATTTTTTCTCTCTTGGCAACTCACCCTCTCTTAGTAACCACCATACCTACCTTCAGAGCATTCCCTTGAATCCTTGAGCACTCCCAACTGTGTCCAAAGCAACAAGGAGGAGGCACCATGAGCCACAAGGAAGAGACACCATAGGAAAGGTTCTTTACCCACCTCTCCATATAGATTTTACATGATATTTCGGATAGAACATGCAAGTAGGCTGATATATTGTCTATATAGTGATGTTAAATCATATCTATTTGTGTTATTTATGATGTTCATGATACTCCTTTCCATATTCATTGCTTCTTTGTCATGATGATTTTGCACTGTGTGATCTCTGTTTTAGCAATGAATCATAGTCGTATGTAATAACTAGCTATGGAACATGAGCTGTGATGCATCCCCTATACATGCTTTATCATTTCCACATGCTCCCTAAGTCAGCCAAATCATTGTATGAATAATAAAATCTACCATAGTCTGTTGCAATCCTAAAAAATCCATGAACATGCATGACTTGAGGAGAGAATGATAAGAGTGTTTTAATGCTTGTTTATTTAACATGATTAAGTTCTCTGGCATCTTGCTTAATGATCTGAGTAGTCAGTAACCCAATTTGTTGTGTACATCTGGCCCAGACTCTAATGTCAGACTACAGTCTGAAACAGGGTATCTGGGGTGCACCTAGCGCACTAGGTTGGCACACCAGCCTGGTCATAGGGTGCAGGCAGCCCAATTTACATTATTATTTGCATGCCTTTCTGTATGTTCTAGACTTTGATTTTCATGATGTTTGATCTCTGATATGCAATGTTCTTGCTTGCATAATTTCAGCATGTGATAACACTGTTTGCATTAGTTTTGCAACAAGTGAAGTTAGCTTGCCACTTTGATTTGTGAACTGATTGCTTTTTAGGACTCTTGGTGTAGAGTTCTTTACATCAGTCTATTATCCAAACCCAAGTAACATAGCTGGGATTCAATAGCTTTTATCATTATAGGAGTCTTGTGTGAGGCTTTTTGCCCTTTAGCACAAGACCCATGCCCATGTCTTGGGTTTCCTCTTTCCATTATGACTTTGTAGAAGAGGGGGAAATTCTAATGTGATTAGGTGTTTTAAATGTCCATGATGTGTTTTCAGATGGTTTTAAGCATATCTGCAAGATTTTATATCACATGGCGCATTAGTCTAACTTACTGCCTCATTTGCAATTTCTAGGATTCACTTTAGTTGCACACACATCTAGCGCGCCACATAGGCGCACATAGGTGGCGCACTAAATAGGCGCACCTACCTGATTTCACTACACAACAGTGGTTTTTTGGCATGGTTGTTTGCATGGTTCCTGATTTTCATTGCCTTTGGTTTTCATTGTGTGTCCTCCTGGATATATCAGGATGACTCTAGTCTGTTTTCATCCACATTTATGCATGGTAGCTTGGGTTTTGTATATAGCAAAGCAAGGACGTTAGCCAGTAGATATTGTTGGATCCATGGTTATCTCCGTGCAATATCTTTGCACTGGTGTTTGATCCACAACTTGGGTGGCTTTTTTGAGCATTAGGACACATCCTACAGTCTCTTTACCCACGTTTAGCATAAGGCACCACTTGCATGTTGTGTTGCATCGCATATCGCCCTTGGGCGCACGAGGGTGCCTAATACCTTCATCATGCGTAATAGGGATCCTTGCCCTTTTTTTTTTATGGTTCATGTTGACCTTTTTCCATTGGTCGTGTTGCATAGTTTTAATGTTTTAAAATGGTTTTCCTTGTCTCCCTTTTTCAATAGACTAGGTGGCGACTCCCGCATTTTATTATTGATTTCTATTATTTTTGCCATGACTTTGCTGGTCCTTGTGCATTTGGCCTTTTGCGCCATGCACGAGGTTGTTGCCGACATGGTTACACATTATAAGAATGATATTCTCATTGAGCATTTGTTGAAGAAGGAAGCTCGTTCTTAAGTAGTCTGCCACATGGGTTTCAAAAAAAGACCACCTTTTGAAATTAGGACATGGTCATGCAGGCAAAAAGGTGGAACTTACTTTGGTTTTGGAAATTATCACATAACGAGGTGGTAAGAAAAGTGGTTGATAGACTTGGTTTTGAGATGTGGTCGCTTAGCCGAGTGGATCGATTATACTAAGGATGCCATTGTATTGAAGACTCAGGGAGGGGTGAAGTTAGTTTCGAAGCTATGTGTCACAGCCGATGTGGAGACCATGTCAACCATGTAGAGTTGTCACTTCAATGGGCAGGAACTAAGAGAAGATTGTAGGGAAATTACCTTATTACCAGTTGAAAAGAAAAAAATGGTAGATAAAAAGATAATTGTTATGGCTTCCTGTTTGAAAGCTTACATGGGTTGGAGTGATTGAAAGGATAGGTGGGACTCGACTGGTTTTAGGAGAATCACATGTTCTAAGAGTTTGTAACACACATGAAGAACATTGCTCCATTTGCACTCCACTTTCAATGAATGAGTCCTAAATGCAGGGATACATTATTCCAACAAACAATGCAAATACAAGGGTCAGCATATGATGCAATGAATGGTCCACATGGTAAGTTAGACAAGTATGGTACGATTGGTCCCTAACTATATAGATATATGAAAAATGCATGGATGCAATTAATTGTGGTCAAGTGTTTTTAATCTTCAAGTGTGACCAATACTCTTGGGAAAAAACCATCGTCCCACAACTCGACTTGGCAAGTAAAGGAGTTCTTATGAGTAAAGAACCATGTGAGGGAGTGAACCCTTCCTTTACCAAATTAGGATTTGCCTCTCAATTGGAGTGATGTATCTATGTACACGATAGGGACTCCAAGGATGGGTGTCTATTCATGGAGGGGGCTTCATACAGCACCATGGTAGGACTTTATGCAGTCTCACGGTGGGCCTTGATATGTTAACACCAGGTAAGATTTATACTTGTGCACTTAATAATATGTGTGGGTGTCTATTCATGTCTTTTCCTACCTTAAAGGTGTTGGCTAAGTTTTTCTTTCCTAGGGAAGGTACTATAGTGCTACCTTTTACTCCCTTATATTTGAAACTAAGTGGATGAAATCAGTCCTAGCCTTAGCTAAATGGTGAAAAACCAAAGCCTAGTGGACGCTTGTTGCGAGTCATCAAAAGATATTATAAAGATCCTTGCAGGGCAATGTCTGTGTGGGGAAAACGCACCCAAGCCGTGAAGGCACCCTTGAGTAGGACGTTAACTTTAAAACCTAGTGAGTCAATTGTTGCATCATTAGCCAAACCAATTCCAATTACCCTACTGTGACCATGTTGGTGGAACCCTGCACAGCTCTCCTTACCAGTGCGTGGAAGCACACGAGGAGTCCCGATACGGTCACGGCGAAGATGGTGAATTTGGGGAAGAAGACTAGACTCGGAAACACCAAGGAAAGATAATGAAGGAAAAGGAAAGGAGTCGCCACCTAGCCTTTTAATGGAAAGACGAGGAAAAACAAGCACAAAAGAA
Source organism: Posidonia australis (assembly GCA_024699735.1). Classification (NCBI taxonomy): domain Eukaryota; kingdom Viridiplantae; phylum Streptophyta; class Magnoliopsida; order Alismatales; family Posidoniaceae; genus Posidonia; species Posidonia australis. The sequence goes on along the minus strand of JAMKQA010001519.1, from coordinate 18,660 downwards.
AACCATGAAGAAAACAAAATGGAGAAAACATGTATGCTTCGTGCCTAATGGATGAAATGCATAAATCAATGCAGGCCAACGAAAGGGTAAGGATTACTGTTACTCATGGGGAAGGGGTTAGGCACCCCCATGCGCCTGAGGAACTCGGTCTTTCTAGGTTTCCTACTTGCTGAATGGTCTATTGGATGTGTTCTTACCTGTAATGAATGCTCAGGCTAAAGATGACTAGAAAACACACCAAATCAAAGTGAAGAAACGAGAAAATAAAGGGAATAAAATTAATCCAAGGGACAAATGTAGGCATTGAGAATGCAACTTTACTGTATGCCCATGGGCGCGAGGAAAATCGTGAAAATCGAGGAAAACTCTTGGAATGCATCTCACGAATCAGCATAAATTCAAAGAAATCCAAGAAAATCAAATTAGTGAAAATAATCCTCTTTCGAGACAATGTCGCCTTTGTTAAGCCTGTTAATGTACGCCCTCGGGCGATGGAAAACCAAATCAAGTCAAAAAATATGAAAATCAGAAGAAATTGGGGAAACGATGAGGAAACCATGCTTGAAGTGAGCTAGGAATGCGTGCACAATGTTTTTCAATTTGCATGAAAAGGTGAGACAAAATTTGCAAAATGCATGTGAGAGTGTAAAAATGGAAATTCCTAGGGCCTTTGTGCAAAAAACCCAAATTCTGAAATAAAACGGACATTCTGAAGCTAAATCATCAAAAATACATAGAAAAACACATTTCATGTAATTTTGAAGAAATCTGTGGTCAAATGTGCAAAACTACGCATTTTTGGTAAAATTGAAGATTCATGCAATTCTGGCATCAAAACATGTGTTTAATGCAATTCTATGGAAATTTAGGGTAAAATATGCAAGAAAAAGAATCCATGTATGAAAACAGAAAGTTTCAGGGGCAATTCAATAATTTTACCCTAGAAAACATACCTTTAGTGTGAAATATGTAAAGTTCAGGGGCTAAAATGCAATTTAACTAGAGAAACATGCATTCATAACAATTTCAGAAAAGTTTTGTGGCTAAAATGCAAATTAACCAGAGAAATATGCATTCAAAAGCGTTTAAGAAAAGTTCAGGGTTCTTCATGCAAAAATGTTGGATTAAAATGCATGAAAAGAAACTCTAGGGGTTTTTATTAAATTTTTATACCTGGAAAACATTATTAGGAAAACTCAGGAGGCACATTGCAATATTTTCAGTTAAAACTTTATTCAAACGATTTAAAAGAATGTGTAGGGACCTAATAGTAAGGAAAAGGACTTATTAGTAATGAAATAAGGACGAAAATGTAACAGAACAAAAGTTTTAGAAATTTAATCAAAGAAAACTATATTTTTTTTAATTTTATTTAAAAGAAAAGAACGATGGCTGTCGACGACGGAACTCTACCGTCGACGACCACTGGAGATGCCTCTCCAAAGGATCCCAAGGCCTGATCAGAGATCAAAAGGCACAGTAAGCAAGAGGGGAGGGGACGAAAGGGATATGACGGTGTGGATGGAGCATCTGACGGCTAGAGGTGGTTGTCCATCACCGTCACAATCGAGACAACTCCAACAACGACGCTGGAGCAGAAGAAGACACTGGAGTGAGTGACGCGGTGATTTAAGGCTCTTGGATGGTCGATGGCATAGAGAGGAAGATTCCCCACTGATCTAGAGGGTGTTGAGATGTACAGGACTCCCGATCGAGCTCCGACCACATGTCATCTTCTCCGGCGATGGTAACAACTTCTGGTAGCATCAGGGGGCATTGAGAGAGTGGGATGTCACTCCTGGTGGCTCTAGTGTGTTGGTGGCAGGCCGTGGAGTGATCCTAGATGATAGGAGAGGCATGGTGGGGTTGGAGGTGTGCGTTCAGTCGCGGTTAACAGTCTTCTTTTCAAGTGATGGCGACGTGGCGCGACTCCAGCGATCTTCTGGTGCAGGCCTCAACAGTGAATGGAACAGGTATTTGAAGGGGGGAGAAGCAAAAGGGAAGTCTAGGGAGGAGAATCCAAGGTTCTAGGACCAGGGACAAATCCTAGATCAGCTCCCCCACCTAAGTCGTTAGAAAGCGGCGACTACGATGCCGGGAAGCTCAATTCCAACCAAAGAAGGCCTCTAGCTTGATTGGAATTGATCAAAGGGGACAGAGGAAGACCTAGGAAAGCATTTTTAACATGAATTCAGGTTTGTAGAGTGTGTACCTGGTCTGGAAGTGTGCTTGGCCGTCGGAACTCGTTGGAGGCCATCGGAGCTCGCCAAAGATGACTGGAACCTCTGATTTCTCACCTCCACGAGCTTCCTCTCTCTTCGAAGAACTCTCTGGTTGCTTTTGGTTGGGAGGAAAAGGCTTGGGGAGCTCTCGTCACAATTTTTGCAAAAATGCCAAAAGTCCGCTTTTCACTTGCAAATGGGGCTATTTATAGGCTTCCAAATGGCTTGGCTTGTTGTTATGGTTAGAGTGGAAGGTGGTAATGGTGGTTAAGAAGTGGTGGGAAGTGGTAATATTTGTTGGAGAAAAGTGGGAAGTAGTTATGTTTGTTGGAGAGAAGTGGGAAGTAGTTATGTTTGTTGGAGAGAAGTGGGAAGTAGTTAAGTTTGTTGGAGAGACGTGGGATGTAGTTATATTTGTTGGAGAGAAGTGGGAAGTAGTTATGTTTGTTGGAGAGAAGTGGGAAGTAGTTATGTTTGTTGGAGAGAGGTGGGAAGTAGTTATGTTGGTTGGAGAGAAATGAGAAGTAGTTAAGTTTGTTGGAGTGAAGTGGGAAGTGGTAAAGTTTGTTAGGGTTTCACTTATAGTTTAGGGTTTGACATATGACTTAGGGTTTGACCTTGGCTTTAGGGTTAATATGTGTTTTAGGGCTTTCCTAGAGTTTTATGATTTCGTTTTGCTTTTTTTTGGTTTTTCTAGGATTTTTAGGGTTTTGTTTTTTATTTAGGTTTTTTAGAGTCCAGTTAGGATTTTGTATGGTGCGCCTGCATTGGTGGCTCTTAGAGTGAGGAGTGGCTGTTCGGTTTGGCCTATTTACTAGCATATGAGGGTGTCTACAGATGCCCCTCCCTGAGCAATGTCGGAGGACGAATGGAACACTGACCGACACTCAGGGTTGACAGAGACACCCCCACCCCTTTTTACAAGGAAGAGTGATCTGGAGGAGAAGATCATCACTCGAAGATGACAAAAATGCCCTATCCGAGGCTACATGAAAAAATAAGTTAATTGCAACCAGCTACCAGTCAATGAATGCACCAGAGGTCGCATCGCCATAGCTGAAGCCAACATCCAAGAAACCAAAACAAATGACAAACACCGACAAGTTGACGACGAATCAGCTTCTAAAAGACATGACTGGTTATCACACTTGTCGGAAAAGTGCCAGACAAGACTCACGATGCTTGTCGACCGAAATGTGACTAGTAACGAAAGTCATCCGGGTAGTTCGGACTACCAACCCAAAACGATGGAAGGAATTAGGAGAGTGGGGAATCCATCGAGCATCACTAGGATTGCCCGGGTAGTTCGTGATACTAGCCCAAAGGAAGGAGGAATGCAGCTTGCTTTGATTCCATCCATTCGGAGTAGAATTAAAAGGCAAAAGGAGTGGCACCAAAATTCGTCTGAATGGACCAAACCTTGGAAAGGAACATCTAGACTCCATCCGATAGTCTAGAAAGATAAAAAGGGGAAGCCTTGAATCCATCCGTCATTATAGGAATTCTAAGGCGAGAGGTGGCACTAAGGTTCGTCCTGATCGATCGAACCAGGGATGGGAAAATCTTGACTCCGTACGGTATTCTAGAAAAGATGGAAAAGGGAGGCCTTGAATCCGTCCATTTGGATAGGAATTCGTAGGCAAGAGGGGTGGCATAAGGATTCGTCTGAATGGACTGAACCTTGGATGGGAACATCCAGACTTCGGTCGGCATTCTGGAAAAGATGGAAAAGGGAGGCCTTGAATCTGTCCATCCGAATAGGAATTCGAAGGCGAGAGGGATGGCACTAGGATTCGTCCAAACGGACTGAATCGTGGATGGGAACATCTAGACTCCGTCCGGTAGTCAAGAAAGATGAAAAGGGGAAGCCTAGAATCTGTCTGTCTTGATCGAAATTCAAAGGCGAGAGGTGGCACCAAGGTTCGTCCAAACGGATCGAACCATGGATGAGAACATCTAGACTCCTACCGGTAGTCTAGAATGATGAAAAGGGGAAGCCTTGAATCCATCCGTTTGGATTCGAATTCGTAGGTGAGAGGGGTGGCACCAAGATTCGTCCGAATTGACCGAACCTTGAATGGGAACATCCAGACACTGACCGATAGTCTGGAAAAGAAGGAAAAGGGAGGCCTTGAATCCGTCCATCCGGATAGGAATTCAAAGGCCAGAGGGGTCGCACCTTGATTTGTCCGAACGGATCGAACCATTGATGAGAACATCTAGACTCCATCTGGTAGTCTAGAAAGATGAAATGGGAAAGCCATGAATCCGTTCGCCCCGAAAGGAATTCAAAGGCGAGAGGTGGCATCGAGGTTCTTCCGAACGGATCGAACCTGGGATGGGAACATCTTGACTCCGTACGGTATTCTAGAAAGATGAAAAGGGGAAGCCTTGAATCTATCTGTCTGGTTAGGAATTCAAAGGCAAGATGTGGCACCAAGGTTTGTCTAAACGGATCGAACCAGGGATGGGAACATCTAGACTCCATCCGATAGTCCGGAAAGATGAAAAGGGGAAGCCTTGAATCCGTCCGTCCGGATAGGAATTCAAAGGCGAGAGGTGGCACCGAGGTTTGTCCAAATGGATCGAACCAGCGATGGGAACATCTAGACTCTGTCCGTTAGTCTAGATATATGAAAAGGGGAAGCCTTGAATCTGTCCATCCGGATAGGAACTCAAAGGCGAGAGGTGGCACCGAGGTTCATCCGAATGGATCGAACCTGCAATGAGATCATCAAGACTGCATTCGGTAGTCTAGAAAGATGAAAACGAGTAGCCTTGAATCTGTCTATCCAGATAGGAATTCAAGTTGAGAGGCAGCACCAAGGTTCGTCCCAATGGATTGAACCATGGTTAGGAAGATCTAGACTCCATCTGGTTGTCTAGAAAGATGAAAAGGGGAAGCCATGAATCCGTCCATTTGGATTGGAATTCGTAGGCAAGAGGGGTAGCACTGGGATTCGTCTGATTGGACCGAACCTAGGGTGGGAACTTCCAGACTCCTACCGGTAGTCTGGAAAAGATGGAAAAGGGTGGCCTTGAATACGTCCGTCTGGATAGGAATTTGAAGGCGAGAGGGGTGGCACAAGGATTCATCCGAACGGACCGAAACTTGGATGGGAACATCAATACTCCGTCCGGTAGTCAAGAAAGATGAATAGGGGAAGCCATGAATCCGTCCGTCCGGAAAGGAATTCAAAGGCGAGTGGGGTAGCACTGGGATTTGTCCGAACGGATCAAACCAGGGATGGGAACATCTAGACTCCGTACGGTATTATAGAATGATGAAAAGGGGAAGCTTAGAATCCGTCCGTCTGGTTAGGAATTCAAAGGGAGAGGTGGCACCAAGGTTCAACTGAACGGATCGAACCAGGGATGGAAACATCTAGACACCATCCGGTAGTCTGGAAAGATGAAAAGTGGAAGCCTTGAATCCATTCGTCCGGATAGGAATTCAAAGGCGAGAGGTGGCACCGATGTTCATCTGAATGGATCGAACCAAGGATGATTACATCAAGACTCCATACAGTAGTCAAGAAAGATGAAAAGGGGAAGCCGTGAATCCGTCCGTCCGGATAGGAATTCAAAGTGGAGAGGTGGAACCAATGTCTAGAAAGTTGAAAAAAGGAAGCCTTGAATCCGTCCGTCCGGATAGGAATTCATGTCGTGAGGCGGCACCATGGTTTGTTCGAATGGATCGAACCACGGTTGGGAACATCTAGACTACGTCTTGTAGTCATGAATGATGAAAAGTGGAAGCCTTGAATTCGTCCATTCAAATAGGTATTTTTATGCTAGAGGGGTAGCACCGGGATTCGTCTGAATGGACCAAACCTTGGATGGGAACATCCAGACTCCTACGTGTAGTTTGGAAAAGTAGGGAAAGGGTGGCCTTGAATCCATCCGTCCATATATGAATTTGATGGCGAGTGGGGTGGCACCTGGATTCGTCCAAACGAAACGAACCAAGGATGGGAACATCCAGACTCCGACTGGTAGTCTAGAAAAGATGGAAAAGGTAGGCCTTGAATCCGTTCGTCCGGATAGGAATTCGAAGGCGAGAGGGGTGGCACCATGATGCGTCCAAACAAGTCAAACCATGGATGGGATCATCTAGACTTCGACTGGTAATCTAGAAAAGATGGAAAAGGGTGGCCTTGAATCCGTCCATTCGTATAGGAATTCGTAAGCCAAAGGGTTGGCACAAGGATTCGTACGAATGGTCCGATCCATGGATGGAAATATCCAGACTCCGATCGGTTTTCTGGATAAGATGGAAAAGGGATGCCTTGAATCCGTTCGTCCGGATAGGAATTCGATGGCAAGAGGGGTGGCACCATGATTCGTCTGATCGAACGAAAACATGGATGGCAACATCTGGACTTTGTCTGGTAGTTAGGAAAGATGAAAAGGGGAAGCCTTGAATCCGTCTGTCCGGAAAGGAATTCAAAGGCAAGAGGTGGCACCGAGGTTCGTTCGAACGGATCAAACCAGGGATGGGAAAATCTAGACTCCGTACGGTATTATAGAAAGATGAAAAGAGGAAGCCTAGAATCCGTCCGTTTGGTAAGGAATTCAAAAGCGAGAGGTGGCACCGAGGTACGTCCGAACGGATCGAACAAGGTATGGGAACATATTGACTCTGTTCGGTAGTCTAGAAAGATGGAAAGGGGAAGCCTTGAATCCATTCGTCTGGATAGGAATTCAAAGGCGAGAGGTGGCACTGAGGTTCATCCGAATGGATCAAACCAGGGATGAGAACAACTAGACTCCATACAGTAGTCTAGAAAGATGAAAAGGGGAAGCCTTGAATCCATCCATCCTGATAGGAATCCAAAGTCGAGATGTGGCACCGAGGTTCATCCGAAGGGATCGAACAAGGGATGGGAACATCTAGACTTCGTCTGGTAGTCTAGAATGTTGAAAAGGGGAAGCCTTGAATCCGTCTGTTCAGATAGGAATTCGTAGGCGAGAGGGGTAGCACTGGGATTCGTCTGAATGAAGCGAACCATGGATGGGAACTTCCAGACTTCGACAGGTAGTCTGGAAATGATGGAAAAGGGTGGCCTTGAATCCGTCCATTAAGATTGGAATTCATAGGCGAGAGGGGTTGCACAAGGATTCATCCAAATGGACCAAACCATGGATGGGAAATTCCTGACTCCGATCGGTAGTCTGGAAAAGATGGAAAGGGAGGCCTTGAATCCGTCCGTCTGGATAGGAATTCGAAGGCGAGAGGGTGGCACTAGGATTCATCCAAATAGAACGAAACTTGGATGGGAACATCTAGACTCCGTCTAGTAGTCAAGAAAGATGAAAAGGGGAAGCCTTGAATCCGTTTGTCCGGAAAGGAATTCAAAGGCGAGAGGTGGCACTGAGGTTCGTCTGAAAGGATCGAACCAGGGATGGGAACATTTCGACTCTGTTTTGTAGTCTAGAAAGATGACAAGGGGAACTCTTGAATCCATTCGTCTGGACAGGAATTCAAAGGCGAGAGGTGGCACCGAGGATCATCCGAAGATTTAACCAGGGATGAGAACATCATGACTCCATATGGTCGTCTAGAAAGACCAAAAAGGGAAGCCTTGAATCCGTCCGTCTGGATAGGAATTCAAACACGTGAGGTGGAACCATGGTTCGTCTGAACGGATCAAACCATGGATGGGAACATCTAGACTCTGTCTGGTAGTCTAGAATGTTAAAAAGGGGAAGCCTTGAATCCGTCCATTCGGATAGGAATTCGTAGGCGGGAGGGGTAGCACCGGGATTCGTCCGAATGGACCGAACCTTGGATGGGAACTTCTAGACTCCGATCGGTTGTTTGGAAAAGCTGGAAAAGGGTGGCCTTGAATTTGTCCATTTGGATTGGAATTCGTAGGCGAGAGGGGTGGCACAAGGATTCATCCGAATGGACTGAACCTTGGATGGGAATATCCAGACTCTGACCGATAGTCTGGAAAAGATAAAAATGGGAGGCCTTGAATTCGTCTGTCCGGAGAGGAATTTGAAGGCGAGAGGGGTGGCACTAGGATTCGTCCGAACGGACCAAAACTTGGATGAGAACATCTAGACTCCGTCTTGTAGTCAAGAATGATGAAAAAGGGAAGCATTGAATCCATCCGTCCGAAAAGGAATTCAAAGGCGAGTGGTGGCACCGAGGTTCGTCTGAATGGATCGAACAAGGGATGGGAACATCTAGACTCCGTTTGGTAGTCTAGAAAGATGAAAATGGGAAGCCTCGAATCCATCTGTCATGATCGGAATTCAAAGGCGAGAGGCGGCACCGAGGTTCATCCGAATGGATCGAACTAGGGATGAGAACATCTAGACTCCATACGGTAGTCTAGAAAGGTGAAAAGGGGAAGCCTTGAATCCGTCCGTCTGGATAGGAATTCAAAGTCGAGAGGTGGCACTGAGGTTCGTCCGAATGGATCAAACTAGGGATGGGAACATCTAGACTCCGTAAGGTATTATAGAACGATGAAAATGGGAAGCCTTGAATCCGTTCATCTGGTTAGGAATTCAAAGGCGAGAAATGGCATCGTGGTTCGTCCAAACGAATCGAACAAGGGATGGGAACATTTAGACATTGCTCGGTAGTCTAGAAAGATGAAAAGGGGAAGCCTTGACTCCGTTCGTCCAGATAGGAATTCAAAGGCGAGAGGTGGACCGAGGTTCATCCGAATGGATCGTACCAGGGATGAGAACAACTAGACTCCATATGGTTCTCTAGAATGATGAAAATGGGGAAGCCTTGAATCCGTCCATCCTGATAGGAATTCAAAGTCGAGAGGTGGCACCGACGTTCGTCCGATGGGATCGAACCAGGGATGGGAACATCTAGACTCCATCCAGTAGTCTAGAATGTTGAAAATGGGAAGCCTTGTATCCATCCGTTCGAATAGGAATTTGTCGGTGAGAGGGGTAGCACCAGGATTCGACCGAATGGACCGAACATTGGATGGGAACTTCCAGATCTGACTGGTAGTCTGGAAAAGCTGGAAATGGGAGGTCTTGAATCCATCCATTCGGATAGGAATTTGCACATGGATTTGTCCGGATGGACCAAACCTTGGATGGGAATATCTAGACTCCGATCGGTAGTCTGTAAAAGATGGAAAAGGAGGCCTTGAATCCGTCCGTCTGATTTGGAATTCGAAGGCGAGATGGGTGGCACCAGGATTCGTCCGAATGGACCGTAACTTGGATGGGAACATCTAGACTCCGTCCGGTAGTCAAGAAAGATGAAAATGGGAAGCCTTGAATCCGTCCGTCCGGAAATGAATTCAATGGCGAGAGGTGGCATTGACGTTCATCCGAACGGATCGAACCAGGGAGGGGAACATCTAGATTCTGTCTGGTAGTGTAGAAAGATGAAAATGGGAAGCCTTGAATCCATCTGTCTTGATCAGAATTCAAAGGCGAGAGGTGGCACCGAGGTTCGTCCGAACGCATCAAACCACGGATGGGAACATCTAGACTCCATCTGGTAGTCTGGAATGATGAAAAGGGGAAGCCTTGAATCCATCCATTCGGAAAGGAATTCGCAGGAGACAGGGGTGGCACCAAGATTCGTCCAAATGTACCAAACCATGAATGGGAACATCCAGACACCGATCGGTAGTCTGGAAAAGATGGAAAAGGGAGTCCTTGAATCCGTCTGTCCGGATAGGAATTCGAAGGCTAGAGGGTTGGTACCAGGATTCATCCAAATGAACCGATGGGAACATCTAGACTACATCTGGTACTCTAGAATGATGAAAAGGGGAAGCCTTGAATTCGTCCCTTCAGAACGGAATTCAAAGGACAAAGGGGGCATCGAGGGTCGTCCGAACAGATCTAAGCAGGGATGGGAACATCTAGACTCCGTACGGTATTATAGAAAGATGAAATGGGGAAGCCTTGAATCCCTCCTTCTGGTTAGGAATTCAAAGGCGAGGGGTGGCACCGAGGTTCGTTCGAACTGATCGAACCAGGGATGGGAACATCTAGACTCCATCCGGTAGTCTAGAATGTTGAAAATGAAGCTTTGTATCCATCCGTTTGGATAGGAATTTGTCGGTGAGAGGGGTAGCACCAGGATTCGACCGAATGGACCGAACATTGGATGGGAACTTCCAGATCTGATTGGTAGTCTGGAAAAGCTGGAAATGGGAGGTCTTGAATCCATCCATTTGGATAGGAATTCGCACATGGATTCGTCCAGATGTACCAAACCTTGGATGGGAATATCTAGACTCCGATCGTAGTCTGTAAAAGATGGAAAAGGGAGGCCTTGAATCTGCCCGTCTGATTTCGAATTCGAAGGCGAGATGGGTGGCACCAGGATTCTTCCGAATGGACCGTAACTTGGATGGGAACATCTAGGCTCCGTCCGGTAGTCAAGAAAGATGAAAATGGGAAGCCTTGAATCCGTCCGTCCGGAAAGGAATTCAAAGGCGAGAGGTGGCACTGAGGTTCATCCGAACGGATTGAACCAGTGAGGGGAACATCTAGATTCCGTCTGGTAGTGTAGAAAGATGAAAATGGGAAGCCTTGAATCCATCTGTCTTGATCAGAATTCAAAGGCGAGAGGTGGCACTGAGGTTTGTCCGAACAGATCGAACCACGGATGGGAACATCTAGACTCCATCCGGTAGTCTTGAATGATGAAAAGGGGAAGCCTTGAATCCATCCATTCGGAAAGGAATTCGCAGGAGACAGGGGTGGCACCAAGATTCGACCAAATGTACCAAACCATGAATGGGAACATACAGACACCGATCGGTAGTCTGGAAAAGATGGAAAAGGGAGGCCTTGAATCCGTCTGTCTGGATAGGAATTCGAAGGCTAGAGGGTTGGTACCGGGATTCATCCAAACGGACCGATGGGAACATCTAGACTCCATCTGGTACTCTAGAATGATGAAAAGGGGAAGCCTTGAATCCGTCCCTTCGGAACGGAATTCAAAGGAAAAAGGTGGCATCGAGGGTCGTCCGAACAGATCTAACCAGGGATGGGAACATCTAGACTCCGTACGGTATTATAGAAAGATGAAATGGGGAAGCCTTGAATCCCTTCTTCTGGTTAGGAATTCAAAGGCGAGGGGTGGCACCGAGGTTCGTTCGAACTGATCGAACCAGGGATGGGAACATTTAGACTCTGTTCCATAGTCTAGAAAGATGAAAAGGGAAAGCCATCAATCCGTTCGTCCAGATAGGAATTCAAAGGTGAGAGGTGGCACTGAGGTTCATCCGAATGGATCAAACTAGGGATGAGAACGTCTAGACTCCATACGGTAGTCTAGAAAGATGAAAAGGGGAAGCTCTAAATCCGTCTGTCCGGATAGGAATTCAAAGTCGAGAGGCGGCACCGAAGTTCGTCCGAATGGATCGAACTAGGGATGGGAACATCTAGACTCCGTCCAGTAGTCTAGAATGTTGAAACGGGGAAGCCTTGAATCCGTCCGTTCGGATTGGAATTGGTAGGTGAGAGGGGAAGCACCGAGATTTGTCTTGATGGACCAAACCTTGGATGGGAACTTCCAAACTCCGACAGGTAGACTGGAAAAGCTAGAAAATGGTGGCCTTGAATCTGTCCGTCCATATATGAATTTGATGGCGAGAGGGGTGGCACCTGGATTCGTCCTAATAGACCAAACCATGGATGGGAACATCAAAATTCCGACTAGTAGTCTGGAGAAGATGGAAAAGGGAGGCCTTGAATCTGTCTGTCTGGATAGGAATTCGAAGGCGAGAGGGGTGGCACCAGGATGCATCCAAACAGATCGAACCTTGGATGGGAACGTCTAGACTCCGACCAATAGTCTAGAAAAGATGGAAAAGGTAGGCCTTGAATCCGTCAATTCAAATAGGAATTCGTAGGAGAGAGGGGTAGCACATGGATTCGTCCAAATGGACCGAACCTTGGATGGGAACATCTTGACTCTGACGGGTAGTCTGGAAAAGATTTAAAAAGGGAGGCCATGAATTCGTTCGTTCAGATAGGAATTCGTAGGAGAGAGGGGTAGCACCGGGAATCGTCAGAATGGACCGAAGCATGGATGGGAACATCCAGACTCCGACCAGTAGTCTAGAAATGATTGAAAAGGGTGGCCTTGAATCCGTCCGTTCGTATATGAATTTGAAGGCGAGAGGGGTGGCAGCTGGATTCGTCCAAATGGACCCAACCAAGGATGGGAACATCCAGATTCCAATTGGTTGTCTAGAGAAGATGGAAAAGGGAGGCCTTGAATCTGTCCTTCTGGATAGGAATTCGATGGTGAGTGGGGTGGCACCACGATGCGTCTGAACAAGTCGAACCATGGATGGGAACATCTAGACACCGACCAGTAGTCTAGAAAAGATGGAAATGGGTGGCCTTGAATCCGTCCATTCGGATAGGAATTCGTAGGAGAGAGGGGTGGCACAAGGAATCGTCCGAATGGACCGAACATTGTTTGGGAATATCCAGACTACGACCAGTTGTCTGGAAAAGATGGAAAAGGGTGGCCTTAAATCTGTCCGTTCAGATAGGATTTCGAAGGTGAGAGGTGTTACACCCAAATTCGTCCGAACAAACCGAAACTTGGATGTGAACATCTAGACTTCATCCGATAATCTAGAAAGAAGAAACGCGGAAGCCTTGAATCCGACCGTCCGGAAAGGAATTCAATGGCAAGATTTGGTACCGAGGTTCGTTTGAACGAATTGAACCAGGGATGGGAACAACTAGACTTCGTACGGTAGTCTTGAAAGATGAATAGGGGAAGCGTTGAATCCGTCCGTTCAGATAGGAATTCGAAGGTGAGAGGGGTGGCACCAGGATGCGTTCGAATAGATCAAACCTTGGATGGGAACATCTAGACCCTGACTGGTAGTCTAGAAATGATGGAAAAGGGAGGCCTTGAATCCATCCATTCGAATAGGAATTCGTATGCGAGAGGGGTGGCACAAGGATTCATCTGAATGGAACGAACCTTGGATGGGAACATCCAGACTCCAACCAGTCGACTAGAAAAGAAGGAAAAGAGAGCCTTGAATCTATTCGTTTGGATGAATACAAAGGTGAGATTGGTGGCACTAGGATTCGTCCTAACAGATCGAACCATGGATGGGAACATTTAAACTCCGACCATTAGTCTTGAAAAGATGGAAAAGGGTGGCCTTCAATCCGTCCATTCGGATAGGAATTTGTAGGCGAGAGGGGTGGCACAAGGATTCGTTCGAATGGATCGAACCATGGATGGGAATATCCAGACTTCGACTGGTAGTCCAGAAAAGATGGAAAAGGGTGGCCTCGAATCAGTCCGTCCGGATTGGAATTCAAAGGCGAGAGGGGTGGCACCAGGATGCGTCCGAATAGATCGAACCATGGATGGGAACATCTAAACTCTGACCATTAGTCTATAAAAGATGGAAAATGGAGGCCTTGAATCCATCCATTCAGATAGGAATTCGTAGGTGAGAGGGGTGGCACAAGGATTCGTTCGAATGGACCAAACCTTGGATGGGAATATCCAAACATCGACTAGTAGTCTAGAAATCATGGAAAAGGGAGGCCATGAATCCGTCCATCTGGATAGGAATTCGAAGGCGAGATGGGTGGTACCAAGATTCGTCCGAACGGACTGAACATTGGATGGGAACATCTAGACTCCGTCTGGTAGTCTAGAAAAATGAAAAGGGGAAACCTTGACTCCGACCGTCTGGATAGGAATTCAAAGCCACGTGATGGCACTGAGGTTCGTCCAAGCGGATCGAATAAAGGATGGGTACATCAAGACTCCGTCTGGTAGTCTTGAAAGATGAAAAGGGGAAGCCTTGAATCCGTCCGTCTGGATAGGAATTGGACGGCGAGAGGTGGCACCTATGTTCGTCCGAACGGATCGAACCATGGATGGGAACATCTAGTCTCTTTTCGGTAGTCTAGAATGATGAAAAGAGGAAGCCTCAAATCCATTCATCTGGATAGGAATTCGTAGGCGAGAGGGGTGGCACCAGGATGCGTCTGAACTGATCGGACATTGGATGGGAACATCTACACTCCGATCGGTAGTCTTGAAAAGAAGGGAAAGGGAGGCCTTGAATCCGTCCATTTGGATAGGAATTCGTAGGCGGGAGATATGGCACAAGGATTCGTCCAAAGGGACCGAACCTTGGATGGGAACATCTAGACTCCGATGGGTAGAGTGGAAATGATCAAAAGGGGAGGCCTGGAATCTGTCCGTCTGGATAGGAATTCGATGGCGAGAGGGGTGGCACCAGGATTCGTCCGAATGGACCAAACCATGGATGGGAACATCTAGACTCCGACTGGTTGTCTAGAAAGTTGAAAAGTGGGAAGCCTTGAATCCAACCATCCGTATAGGAATTCGAAGGTGAGAGGGGTGGCACCAGGATGCATCCGAATAGATTGAACCTTGGATGGGAACATCTTGACTTTGACTGGTAGTCTAGAAATGATGGAAAAGGGAGGCCTTGAATCCGTCCATTCGAATAGGAATTCGTAGGCGAGAGGGTTGGCACAAGGATTCGTCTAAATGGAACGAACCTTGGATGGGAACATCTATACTCCGACTGGTCGACTGGAAAAGATGGAAAAGAGAGCCTTGAATCTATCCGTTTGGATGAATACGAAGGCGAGATTGGTGGCACCAGGATGCGTCCTAACAGATCGAACCATGGATGGGAGCATTTAGACTCTGACCATTAGTCTTGGAAAGATGGAAAATGGTGGGCTTCAATCCTTCCATTCGGATAGGAATTTGAAGGCGAGACGGGTGGCACCAAGATTCGTCCAAACGGACCGAACATTGGATGGGAACATCTTGACTCCGTCTGGTAGTCTAGAAAGATGAAAAGGGGAAGCCTTGACTTCGTCCATCTGGATTGGAATTCAAAGGCGCGAGGTGGCACTGAGGTTCGTCCGATCGGATCGAACAAAGGATGGGTACATCAAGATTCCGTCCGGTAGTCTTGAAAGATGAAAAGGAGAAGCCTTGAATCCATCCTTCCGAATTGGAAATCAAAGGCAAGAGGTGGCACCAAGGTTCGTCTAAACGGATTGAACCTGGGATGGGAACATATAGACTCTGTAATGTAGTGTAGAAAGATGAAACAGGGAATCCTTGAATCCTTCCGTCTGGTTAGAAATTCAAAGGCGAGAGTTGCCACCGAGGATCGTTCCAACGGATCGAACAAGGGATGGGAACATCTAGTCTCCATCTGGTAGTCTAGAAAGAAGAAATGGGGAAGCCATGAATCCGTCCATCCGGACAAGATTTCAAAGGCAAGAGGTGGCACCAAGGTTCGTCCAAACAGATCGAACCAGGGATGGGAATAGCTAGACTCCGTCCGGTATTCTAGAAAGTTGAAAAGGGGAAGCCATGAATCCTTCCATCTGGATAGGAATTCAAAGGCGAGAGAAGGCACCGAGGTTAGTCTGAATGGATCGAACTAGGGATGAGAACATCTAGACACCGTACGTTAGCCAAGAAAGATGAAAAGGGGAAGCCTTCAATCCATCTGTCTAGATAGGAATTCAAAGGCGTGAGGTGGCACCGAGGTTCGTCCGAATGGATTGAACTAGGGATGGGAACATCTACACTCCGTCTGGTAGTCTAGAAAGACGAAAAGGGGAAGCCTTGAATCTGTCTGTCCGGATAGGAATTCATTGGTGAGAGGTGGCACCGTGGTTCTCCCAAATGGATCAAACCGGGGATGGGAACATCAAGACTCCGTACGGTTGTCTAGAAGGTTGAAAAAGGAAAGCTTGAATCCATCCATTTGGATAGGAATACGTAGGCGAGAGGTGGCACCAAGGCTTGTCCGAACGGATCGAACCACCAATGGGAACATCTAGACTCCGTCCGATAGTCTTCAATGATGAAAAGGGGAAGCCATGAATCCATCCGTCTAGATAGGAATTCAAAGGCGAGAGGTGTCACCGAGGTTCGTCCGAATGAATCGAACCAGGGGTGGGAACATCGATACTCCATTTGGTAGTCTTGAAATATGAAAAGGGGAAGCTTGAATTCGTCTGTCTAGATAGCAATTCAAAGGCGAGTGGTGGCACCAAGGTTCGTCCAAACGGATCGAACCTTGGATGGGAACATCTAGACTCTGTACAGTCGTCTAGAAGGATGAGAATGGGAGGCCATGAATCTGTCCATTCGGATAGGAATTCGTTGGCGAGGGGTGGCACCGAGGTTCATCCGAAAGTATCGAAAAATGGATGGGAACAACTAAAATCCTTTCGGTAGTCTAGAATGATGAAAAGGGGAAGCCTTGAATCCGTCTGTTTGGATAGGAATTCGTAGGCGAGAGGGGTGGCACCGAGGTTCGTCCGAATGGATCGATCCACAGATGCGAACATATGGACTTCGTCCGGTAGTCGTCAATGTTGAAAAGGGGAAGCCTCATATCTGTCCATCCAGATAGGAATTCGAAGGCGAGAAGTGGCACCAAGGTTCGTCCGAACGGATTGCACCAAGGTTGGGAACAACTAGACTTCATCCGGTAGTTTCGAATGATGAAAAGGGGAAGCCTTGAATCCGTCCGTCCGTCCGGATAGGAATTCAAAGGCGAGAGTTGGCACCAAGGTTCATCCGATTGGATCAAACCTGGGATGGGAACATCTAGCCTCTATTTGGTAGTCTAGAAAGATGAAAAGGGGAAGCCTATAATCCGTCCGTCTAGACAGGAATTCCATGGGGAGAGGTGGCACCGAGGTTCGTCCGAACAGATCGAACCAGGGATGAGAACATCTAGACTCCATACGGTAGTCTAGAAAGACGAAAAGTGGAAGCCTTGAATCTGTCCATCTTGATAGGAATTCAAAGGTGAGCAGTGGCACTGAGGTTCATCCGAACGGATCAAACCACGGATGGGAACATCTAAACTTCGTCTGGTAGTCTTGAATGATGAAAAGGGGAAGCCTTGAATCTGTCTATTCAGATAGGAATTCGTAAGCGAGAGGGGTGGCACTGGGATTTGTCCGAGACCGAACCATGGATGGGAACATCTTGAGTCTAACTGGAAGTCTGGAAAAGACAGAAAAGGGTGGCCTTGAATCCATTCGTTTGGATAGAAATTCGAAGGCGAGAGGGTGGCACAAGGATTCGTCCGAAATGACTGAAACTTGGATGGGAACATCTAGAATCCTACTGGTTGTATAGAAAAGATTGAAACGGGAGGCCTTGAAACCGTCCATCCGGATAGGAATTCGAAGGCGAGTGGTGGCACTGTGGTTCGTCCGGAAGGATCGAACCAAGGATGGGAACATCTAGACTTCGTCCAGTAGTCTAGAAGATGAAAAGGGGAAGCCTTGAATCCGTCCGTTCGAATAGGAATTCAAAGGCATGAGGTGGCACCGAGGTTCGTCCGAACGGAACAAACCAAGGATGGGAACATCTAGACTTCGTACAGTTGTCTAAGACGATCAAAATGGGAAGCCTTGAATCCATCCATTTGTATTAGAATTCGTAGGCGAGAGGTGGCACTGAGGTTCGTCCAAATAAATCGAACCATGGATGGGTACAATTGGACTCCTTTTGGTAGTCTAGAATGATGAAAAGGGTATGCCTTGAATCCCTCTGTTCGGATTGGAATTTGTAGGCGAGAGGGGTGGCACTAGGATTCGTCTGATTGGAGCGATACTTCATTGGGATCATCCAGACTCTGACCGGTAGTCTGGAAAAGATGGAAAAGGGAGGCCTTGAATCTGTCCATCCAAATCGGAATTCAAAGGCGAGAGGTGGCATTGTGGTTAGTCTGAACGAATCGAACCATGGATGGGAACATCTAGACTCCATCCGTTAGTCTATTACGATGAAATGGGGAAGCCATGAATCTGTCCGTTCGGATTGGAATTCATAGGCAAGAAGGGTGGCACCAGGATTCATCCGAATGGGCCGAACCTTGGATGGGAACATCCAGACTCCGACCGGTAGTCTGGAAAAGATGGAAATGGGTGGCCATGAATCCGTCCATCCGTATGGGAAATTGAACGCGAGAGGGGTGGCACCCGGGATTCGTCAAAACGAACCGAACCTAGGATGGGAACACCTAGACTCCGACTGGTAGTCTGGAAAAGATGGAAATGGGAGGCCTTGAATCCATCCATCCAAATAGGAATTCTAAGGCGTGAGGGGTGGCACTAGGATGCGTCCGAACAGATCGAACCTTCGATGGGAACTGTTGGAAAAATCTATAGAATATGTTTTGATGATAACAAAATGAAATGTGATTAATTGTTAATTAATCATTTAAGACCAAATATTCAAATATACATATCTATGAACATAACTTTCCTTGATAGAAGCTTTGAAAGCTTATATCAAATTCGGCATACCGAATATTTTCGGTATTCCGAATCAGGGAAATTCGGCACATCACTCGGAGCACCGAAATTTAAAGCAAATCAAAGATTCCAGATATTCGGTCGACCGGACAAAATC
>JAMKQA010001518.1:0-27525 GCA_024699735.1 Posidonia australis | reverse complement strand
ACTCTAATGGTAACCGGTTTGATAACCGGACTAAAAGTTTCTTTGTAGTCGACTCCATATTTCTGAGCAAAGCCTTGAGCTACAAGTCTTGCTTTGAATCGTTCAACCGATCCATCTACCCTTTCTTTAACTTTGTATACCCATTTGCTTCCAATAACATTAGCATGTGGTGGATGAGGTACCAAAAGCCACGTAGAATTCTTGAGTAAGGCATCATATTCCTCTTGCATGGCTTGCTTCCACTTAGGATCTTTAAGAGCTTGATTAACATTGCTGGGTGTATCATGACCTCTTTGAACATTGAGTGCATATTTGGGATTAGGCTTATATATCCCTTTTGATGCTCTGGTCACCGGTCGACCATCTGTACCATGAGGAAGATTCTCAGTTGGTGTAGAATGATTTCCGGAAGATACATTTTCAGTAGATGATAAGGAATCATTTGCAGTTGAATTCTCCGAGGATGAGACAAATTCATTAGAGGTAGGTGAGTCACCACTATGAACATTTAAATCAATATTGTAATGTTCTTTCATAGTCATTGAAGAAGACATGTGAGGTATAATAATTGGATTTAATGAACCTGTATTGTGAATATCTTCTTGCATAGAGGTCAAACCGTCAATCTTCTTATTTAATGAAATTTTTTTTCATTGAATATAACATCATGAGAAATATAGATTCTGCTATATTTTGGGGAATAGCAAATATAGCCTTTATGATTCAATGAATATCCAAGGAAGATGCAATCCGTGGTACTATAATTAAATTTATTGGAAAGATATGGTCTCAGATTTAGGTAGCATCTACACTCAAATACTTTGAGAAAATGATAATCAGATTTTGATTTGAAAAGTGCTTCAAGTGGACTGACCTTCTGTGGTAGAGATAACCGATTGATCAAATAAACCGCTGTTTGGAATGCTTCGGGCTAGAATTCCTTAGATAGATTTGTATGAGCTAATAGAGAAAGTCCTGTGTTGACGATGTGTTGATGCTTTCACTCCGCCATCCCATTCTGTTCATGGGTGTGAGGACACAAAAATCTGTGTTCAATACTATTTTCTTGAAGAAATTTGCGAAATGCAATATATTCTCCTCCATTATCACTTTGTAAAATTTTAATATTTTTTCTCAACCGTTTTTCAACTTGAGCTTTAAAACTAATAAAGGTAGGAAGAACATCAGATTTATTGATTAATGGATATAGCCATGTATATCTTGTGCTTGCATCGATAAAATGAATGCAATAGCGAAAACCACATTTAGATGCAATCGAGCTTGGACCCCAAATATCAGTAAATATTAAAGACAATGGCTCATGTTCAATAGAGGTGCTAAGCTGAAAAGGAAGTTTGTGATGCTTTCATAACAACAAGCATTGCAAAAATTTAATTGATTATCATTTATTGGTAACCGATTTGCAGCAACAATGGTAAGTGTGCTTTGAGTGTGTGGATGACCCAAACGCATATGCCATGTATCCATGGATGCTCTCACCGCCAATAGAGCTTGCTTTCCTGGATTTTGTGAAGGCAACTGATAAAGAGACCGTCTAGCAAGGCCCCGCCGTACTGGACGCTGCGCTCTCGGATCCTTAATTGAAAAACCATTGTTATCAAATTTAATATTTAGAGGATTGTCGTTGCAAAATCGATAAACAAATAATAGATTTTTGGTAATTCAGGCACAACTAACGTGTCATTCAAGAATACTTTACCATTATCAGTGGCTACTGATGCAGTTCCTGTATGGGTAATTAGTAGTTGATTTCCATTACCGACGGTGAGGGTGTCAGCTCCTGCATATGGAGTACTTATGGAGAGAGTATTTAAATCATTGGTGACATGTTGCACCAGAATCTGGATACCAGAGTGCAGGATTGGAGATTGTTTCTCCTCTGTAAATGAAGTTGGCATTTGGAGGAGGTGACTTTGTTGGTGCAAAAGTCTGAACGTCTAGTCTTTTAAAACAGTTGAGTGTAGAATGTCCATTTTTGCTGCATATTTGGCACTGGATTTTGGGTCGATTACCTCGTCCTCCCGGTGACTGGCCACGTCCTCGTCCACGGGAAACATTGCTAGAGGTAACATAAGCTAGTGGCTGAGAATATTTATGAAGACGTACCTCATAATTGAGAAGCATGCCTTGAACATCGGTTAAGGTGAGAGAAGAGGCTTGAGTTGTGATGTTGGTAACAATGGCCTCAAATTCTTGGCTAAGACCACTAAGAAGATAAAGTGTTATTTCTTCATCAGATAAAGCTGTCCCTGCCACAACAAGATTATTAGAAAGTGAGGTGACATGAGCGATGTAATCGGTCATGGATAAGTTGCCCTTTTTAACAGTTCGAAGTTCCAACTTCAACTGAAGGATACGAGCTTGAGAGCGTGACGCATACAGACGTTCCAAGGTTGTCCAAACACCACGTGAGGTAGCTTGATTTGCAACCTGAACTGAAGGCGTTAGGGAAGAAAATAACCAACTTAGAAGAAGTTGGTCTTGCCGACGCCATGCAACATCATCAGAAATGGGTGTCGTTGAACTCAACGGCTCTGGATCAATAGGGCACACATGTGTGCCGTCGACGAATCGTAGGAGATCATGGCTATGTAGCAACGCCATGAATGATGCCTGTCAAAGAATGTAATTACTTTTATCAAGCTTGATAGGTACTGCAGATTGAATGTTGACAGAATGTACGACAAAGGTAGAGATGGTGGAATTGGAGGCAGCAATAGAAGTAGCACTGGACGTCGTCGACATCAGGCGATATTGGCTCTTATACCAAGATAACAAAATAGATGGAATGGATGGAAGTGTTGGAGAAGATGAGTGGAGAGAGTAATTGTTTTAGTAATAATAAACAGAGGTATACATGTACATATATAAGGAATCCCTTGGAATCTATACAAGGAAATGTTTTTTTTTTTTTGTAAACAGTAATTGATATATATTACACTTAAACACTTGGCTATAATAAACCATCATTAAGTGATGTAATATATATGATGTTCGTGAGAGTCGAATTCCTGACCTCTCGTACAACAACAAAGAGACTTCACTACTAGATCAAGTGACTGTAGACTCTATACAAGGAAATATTATACAAGAAATCATAACGTACGATCGTAATTAATTTTTAAATATTTAATATCTATATTTGAAAAATCTATTAAAGATATGATTAATAGTGGACTTCCAAAGAAACTCGCACAGCACCATTCAAAACGAAGAAAAGGTGAACAATTGATGGATAGAACCTTGAATCTAAGCAGAAGGAGCTATTAGATTTGGTTGCTTTCGGAACTTCCAACCCCTGTGGGGTCGTCCATCGGAAATTAAGAAGCTACGCAAACAAATGGAACCTAAAGCTTCGAGTACGGCTCCAACCTCCAAGTTCCCTTTTGCTGTGAAGTACTTTCTTTACACCGGCTTGATAGCGTGGTACTACCAAAACCTCTAGGAAAGTTGGGTACCACCAGCAAAAATCCAAAAAACCTGTGAAGTTATCACGTACACATCAGAACTTAAAGAAAATAAGCACCAGTCCGTTGACGGCGGGAAATGGGAATCCATGGCAACGAAGAAAGGGTGGATGTATAATATATTAATATGATATGGATGAATGAAAACGAAAGGATAAAAAAGGGAAACGGGGGTCGGAATGGGGTCTCGGCCTATAAATACACCGGTTGAGACGGGGCTGGCGTTTTGCTTCTCTTCCACTTCTCCTTCCACTGCCTCACTCTCTCTTCCACCTCTCCTCCCTAGCCGGCCTCGACTCTCCTCGACACGATGTCCTAAGCCCCCCTTCCCCCCTCGCCAGAATTCGCGTTTCCGGGCGATGGTCCCAATGCTTGGATCTGTCGGTAAGGTCTCTTCCCTCCCTTTTACTCTCGACATGGATCTCTCTCGACTGCCATGATTTTGCTCACATTTGGTGTTTCTAGAACCGTTTTCTTGTTGATTTCAGGGGTTTTCTTGTAAATTGAGGGAAGTTCAGTCACGTTGTTATAATTCATGGACCGTAGACTTTAATTTGACTGTATTTTGGGTTTATTTTGATATTTGTTGCCGGTTTTTGCTGCGATTATTGAGAATTTAGAATTTTGAGCTCTGAAGGCAATCGGTGAAGTGTGAGTAATGCGGTGTAATTTGAGATTCTGTAGTGGTATTGTGGTTCTGGTTCCGGTAGGATTTCATTGTAGTTAAGTACTACATCTATGATCGGAAGTTTCGAGGACACTGAAAGGATGTAAACATAGAAAACAGTGTACTATGTTGCAGTTCAGAATTTGCTTACCTTTTTTGCATGTGAATTTACATTTTAATGCTTACCATGTTTTTGTTTATAACAACTATTTTTGCCTCTTCGGGCTCCTTGTTCTGTTTGTGTGCCACTTCTGTTGAAGTTATTGATGACTGATTCATAATCAAAATTCAAAATGGAAAGATATTGGATCAAAAAGTTTACTTGTTCTTGGTCCATCTCATTCTTGTAAACTTGAAGAAACGTTGTTATTGTTACTTATTGATCTTGCACTACGGAAAAGATATATTGCTTTTGAAGCTTGAAATGCACACATGAGAGAGCAGCTTATTTAGCAAAGCAACCTGGGGAGGCACTAAAAACAACAAAAACAAAAATCTAAGAGTAAATAATGGTCCTTAAATCTTGACGTATGTGGTAAAAGATCAAAGAAGTTCTATTGATATGAGAAGAGTATGTATATATACAGGTGTATTAGACATCCCTATGGTAAATGGATATTTAATAGCTCGTTTAAACATAAGACATAATAATAGTTATTCTAACACTCCCCTTCAAGCTGGAGCATACATATCAACCATGTCCAGTTTGTCACATAGAGATTCAAATAACTCTACAGTAAGACCTTTCGTGAATAAATTTGCTAACTGTTCTGAAGAATGTGTGTATGGAGTAGAGATAACTCCTCTTATGACTAAGTCCCTTACAAAATGACAATCAACCTCAATGTGTTTTGTCCTCTCATGGAAGGTAGGGTTGTTTGCAATAAAGATAGCAGTTTGATTGTCACATCTCATAGATATAGGCACCTCAACATTGAATCCAAGCTGCTCAAGTAATGACTTTACCCACATTATCTCACAAGTCGTCTGAACTATAGACCTGTATTCAACCTCTGCACTAGATCTTAACACCACATTTTACTTTTTTGCTGCGTCAAGTGACCAGGTTGTCTCCCACATAGGTGCAAAAACCAGACGTAAATATCCTGTCTCCTCTATCACCTGTATAGTATGAATTTGAGTATGCCTCAATTCTGAAGTGATCATTCTTCTTGTAAACTAGACCTTTACCTGGTACTTCTTTCACATAAGATAAAACACGAAGAGCGCTTGTCCAGTGTACCCTCTTAGGCTCATGTATGAACTGGCTCAGAAGACTGACTGCATATGAAATGTCAGGTCGGGTCACCGTCAAATAGATGAGCTTCCCAATCAGTCTTCGATACTGACCAAGATCCTCCAGTAACTCTGAGTTGTTATCCCAAAAAGGTGGTGTCTGCTCGATAGGAGTGCTTTATGGTTTGCACTCCAGAAGTCCCGTCTCCTGTAAGAGATCCAATTTATACTTCTTCTGTGATAGCGTCATCTTATTATGTCCATAGGCAAACTCGATCCCTAGAAAATAACGAGGCTTTCCCATGTCTTTCGTCATAAAATGTCTATGAAGATGGCTCTTTATCTCTGTAATTCCTTCTACATCACTCCCAGTCACTAGTATGTCAACTACATATACGACCAGGATAACACATCTACAACCTGTGCGCCTGTAAAACACCAAGTGATCCACTGCACACCGTTGAAAACCACCATCAAGTACTATCTGACTAAAATTTTCAAACCATGTTCTAGGATTTTGCTTGAGTCCATAGATGGCCTTCTTTAATTTGTACACACGATCCTTTCCCTGAGCAACGTACCCTGGAGGCTGCTCCATCAATACTGTCTCAGTCAAATCGCCATAGAGGAAGGCATTCTTCACATCAAGCTGGCACAGATCCCAGAAATTATTCAGAACTAGTGACAGAAGTACGCGGATAGAGTTGAGACGAGCAACTGGTGAGAATGTCTCATCATAATCAATCCCATATGTCTGAGTGAATCCCCGAGCAAACAGTCTAGTTTTGTACCTGTCAATGCTGCCATCTGCCTTGTACTTGATGGTATAGACCTATCTGCAGGTGACCACTGTAGCCCCAGCAGTTCGGGCCACTAATTCTCACGTGCCATGACTAGTAAGTGCAGCGATCTCCTCATCCATGGCCGCCTTCCAATGAGGAAGAGAAAGTGCTTCTGCGTGGTGATAGTTTGAGAAAGAAGAGACAAGATAAAACTACGAAAACGAGGGTGTAGAGTATCATAAGACACAAAATGGGAAATAGGATGAATAGTGCATGAACGGGTACCTTTTCGAAGGACTATAGGCATGTTTGAACAACTGGTGAGTGGATTTGCATATGCAGGGAGGATGGCCCGGTGGTGGGAGGCACTGGAGGATGCTGCCGTCCGCAATACACCTGGAAAGGCGGAGAGGCTCGTGGCGGAACTGGTGGTGTAGACTGAGTATCTACATCCTGCAACTCAACAACGGAAGGAATGGGAACAGACATGTTAGATGATGAAGGGACACTGTAGTACGATTCATACTCAAAGAAGGTGACATCAGTAGAGTCATAATATCGTCGAGTATGGAGATGGAAATACCTATAACCCCGTTGAGTCCTCGAATAACCCACAAAGACATATTTAATAGAACGTGGGGACAGTTTATCTAGACCGGGAGAAAGGTCTTGAACAAATGCCACACATCAAAATACTCTAGGTGTCAGACTAAACAGTGTGGACTCAGGTTTTAGACGGCGAAGTGGAATCTCACCCCTAAGCGGTGCAGAGGGCATCCTATTTATAAGATAAATGGCTGTAAGTACAACATCAGCCTATAAATGTTTGGGGACATGCATATAGAACATAAGTGTACAAGTGATGTCTAGGATGTGTCTATGCTTATGCTTTGAATCCTATTTTGTTGTGAGGTGTGAGGACAAGAAGTCTGATGGATAATGCCCAATGAAGCACAAACAGAAGTAAGCTTGGACTGAATGAACTCAAGTGCTTTGTCAGCTCGTAAAAACTTGGGAGTCACATTAAAAAGATTCTTTATTTCATTAAAAAAATTCTTGAGTACATCATAGACTTGACCACGATCTTTAAGCAAATACACGTATGATGTTTTAGAAAAATCATCCACAAAAACTATGTAATACCCATGACCTGACACAGACTGTACTCTAGATGGATCCCAAACATCATAATGAACTAACTCAAAAGCTGTAATACTAGACGCAAGACTCAACCTTTTAAACGAAGCACGATTGTGCTTACCTAATTGACAAGACTCATAATCAAAACGTGAAACAAACTGTCACGGTAAAGCCTGTTGGAGTTTCTGATGAGATGGATGTCCTAGCCTATAGTGCCACAAGGAAGAGGATTCAGCAGTAGATGCCGCAAAAGCCAAACCTTGAGGTATCTCATCACGAACTAGCAGGTATACTCCATTGCTTCTGTTACGGCCCAAACCAATCCTCCTCTCCGTCTGTAAATCCTGAAATGTACAATAGAAAGGAAAAAAGATCATACAACACTGTAACTGTTTTGTGATGGTACTAATAGATAATAAATTGACAGGAAAATCAGACACAAAAAGGACATTCTCAAGTGACAATTGTGAAGAGGTGTGGACCACCCTTTCACTTGAGATGGGACAAATTCGGTCATCAGCAATCGCGACAATTCGAATATCAGATAACTGGGATAACTCAGTAAATAAGCTACGTGTACCTGACATTTGGGAGGAGGCATCGGAATCAATGATTCAGGAGGGATCCCTGGATGCGAGTAGAGCACTAGTACCTGAGGAGCTGGTATGTGTAGATGTGGCAGTAGAGTCGGTGACCTTTAGCTGCTGAAGCCGCTCGTATTCTGTTTGTGATATTATGAATGTCGGCGCTTCAGTAGTGACAGCAGCTGTGGAAGGCTCGGTAGTAACATTCGTCGTCTGAGGACGGTCAATAATATCCTAGCATTTTTCAATCCTGTGACTCAACCGCCCACAATGTGTACAACGTGGATGTCAACCTGTCTCACCACGACCGTGACCTCCTCCTCGAGGACCACCATGACCTTGACCTCGTGTGGCAGCCATGGTAGAAGGCTCTGACACTGTAGGGGACATAGCTGTAGAAACCCTTAGAACCTTGTCAAATGTAGTGCGGAGATCTGGAAGAGTGTCTGCAGCTAACACCTGACCCTTGATCTGAGAACTGATCTCGAGGTTCAGACAAGAAAGGAAAACCGCTACAGCCAACTCCTTGCGATAGCGACGCAGACGAGTGATGTTAGTAGTCAGAGGCTGGTGAACATCCAACTCCTCAAGTAGAGCACAGAGCAGTGAAGGTGTCCTGAACAAATCTGTCCCCTTGTCCTAAAGTAAACAACTGCTCATATATCTCAAACACACGAGATATATTCTTCTCATGGCCATATGTCAGACGGAGGGTATCCTAGATATTCTTGGCAGGTCGTAGTGAAATAATGTCACGGACAACGGAAGACTCCATACTGTTGGTCATTCATGTAATAACAGTCGCATCATCAGCTAACCATTCTTCATACGTCTTAGACTTGACATTAGGAGGTGGGTCAGTAAGGTACTTCTGTTTTCTATGTGTCAGAACAAAGGTCTTAAAACTCTACGACCATGGGAGATAATTCAGACGTCCCACTCAAATTTTTCACAAAAGAGTCACGAGAGACCATATAGACGAAGCAAATAGCAAGCAACATTGATAATATATGTTGAAAACTAAAAGTACGGAAGTCGGACTGCTCACCAACTAGGGTGGATGTGACGTATCCACTCTCTACGAAGACCAAATGCATGTAGACGGCCTAGAACATGGCCACACTTTGCAAACACACGGATTGGAGGGGCTGGACGACCCTTGCAGACATGGAGGAAGGAACCTAGTTTATCACTAGCGGGAGACAAACGGTTGGTGACCCCTAGAAGGGTCGGCAGGTGTCGGTGCTGTGGAGGTCAGGCGCCGGTGGTGGAACTGGACGCCTGGAACAGGCTTGTCGGCGGCGGAAGGGGGTTGGAAGAGGTGAAGGAGGGGGCGCCGGAGGTTGGGGAGGCTTCTTGTTGCGGTGAGAAGGGCAGATGGCCGGCGGTTCACTGGCGGCGAAGGGGCACACGGTCGGCGACACTGTAGATCTAGGTTTTTTTTTTTTTTGCAACCTAAGCTCTTGATACCATGTGGTAAAAGATCAAAGAAGTTCTATTGATATGAGAAGAGTACATATATATACAGGTGTATTAGACATCCCTACGGTAAATGGATATCCAATAATTCGTTTAAACATAAGACATAATAATAACTACTCTAACAACGTATAACTACATGATATTGCTTCTATAGCTTAAGCTTGAAGTCATAATCGTCAATTGGACTTTCATGGATGTCCATGTTCTACCAAGCTTTCACCAAAGCTCCATCAATGCGTGATCCTTTTTCGGGCAGGTCTAATGATCAACATGATGTTGATACTCTCAACATTGAATAAAGCAATAGGTATATTCTTTTTGTATTGCTCTTTGCATTATCTTTTAGGTGAAGTAACAACTTATAGATGCAAGGATAAATTGTAAGGTCAAATTTTAAGGTTTCATGTTGTAATTTTCTCAACATTGCCAAAATACAATGAGTGTCTTTTTCCTATGAGAAGTACATCATTTAGCATCTTACATGCAGCTCAACATAAAAGCTAGATGAAGTTCTTTGGGTTCATATGCATTGTCGTTAATATTTCATGTAAAAAAATGGTGATTGCCCTTGCTTGGTTGCTTTCTTTCTTTGTCATCTTTTCTCTAGCTTGAGCACGTCGGAAATGCATCTAATGTCAGAGCCTTCTGTTTGGCTTTTCAAACAGCTGATGAAATTTGTACCTTTTCTTCTTGTGTTGGCTTTGCAGAATGCTCAATTTGGTTTCCTTTCTAAGGGAACACTTTTTCCCATCTTACAATTACATGTAAGGTTGCTTGTTGATTATTAGGTCTTTATTAGATAAATCATTAACTTATTGCTGCCTCCACTCTCAACATAACAAGACTCAATCACACGAACTTGTTGTTGCTATACAAATGTGTGATATTTTTTCCATAAATGTCCTCATACATGTTAATCACAATCATACTTAATTTTAACTTGATAATTTCTTTTAGATGCAGAAGGTCTCCCATGGTTTGAGAAGTTTGGAGAAATGAAATCACATTTTAAGATCATTGGAGATGGAGGAGATACCTCATGAATCCGGGACATCTGATTCAGGGTCTTCTGATGTTAGCTGGTGGCCATCTGATTTTACAGAGAAACTGAAATCTGTTTCTCTGGGTCCTCGAGAAGAGAGTCTTAGTACCAATAGTTCGCCATGTAGTACAGCACGTGGTGAATTAACTCCCCATGCTGCATCTCAAGTACTTTGGGAAACTGGAAGTTGCTCTGGGCATATACCAAATGGTTTTTATACTATCATTCCAGTGAGTAGAAGTTTGTTGTACAAATATGCTATTTTTTTGCGTAATTTAATTCTTTAAATTTTTACCCTCCATTACCTTTATTTGCTACAGGTTAACAACACATTTAAATCCTTCTTTCCATCGAGCTGTCTTAGATTGTTTCTTTTGTTAGATTATACATATATAATTCCTTTTTCTCCATCTCTAATCCTGTAACTTTAGGCATTATTTAACTTTGTAACTCTTTCAACGTGATAGTCTCCCTTTCCTAGAGGTACATTCACAGGTCTTCATTGGACATGAATCAGCACTTGAGTCGTCATTAAACTATAAAATCTCATGTGTCAACCGGACATTTGGACGTGTCGTTTAAACTAAAAGAAGAAGAAACCATTTGAAAAATTCTATAACATTTAAATACGCACCAAGGTTATTTTTAAAATTTTCATAGGAAAAGTGGAACGAAACATTTGACCTTAATTTATGAAATCTGTAAAAATATTTCTTTAGGTTCATGTTGATTTTTTTAAAAATTTTCTTAATTCATGAAACATGGAGATTTTTTAGGAAAGTCTTGAATAGGACAAAAGATAAGTCAACTCAATTTAAAATGCACAGCAAACTTGTCATGCTATTAATTGATACCATTTTTCACATTGACAAGATTATTTTTCTAGGAAAGCTTCAGTATTATTGGAACATTTACCTAGAACACTTGATGCAATGCAGGACAAAAAGCTCAAGGAGATGTTTGATACCATTCCTTCTCCAGATGTGATCTCTTCTATGGGTTTGGTGGGGCATAGAGCTGAAATTATTCTTGTTGATGCAGAAAAAGATAAGAAGCTCTCCAGGCTGAAGCAACTGAGTGCAGCCTTGGTGAAAGGCCAAAATTCAAATCCAGCCTCTATAGTAAAAAAAATTGCAGGATTGGTAAGTGCATCTTGGCATCAGTTGGTGAAACCATGGTACTAAATGTCTACGCGTGTCACCGAAATTTCTTCGACACGTGTCTTATTTTCAATTTACCGACATGACTCCGACACAATATCAAAATAGAAGTTTTCTAAACAAATGTAAATTTTTTTTACCGTGTTTCCACCGACACGATTCTGACATACTGATATTTCCCCGACACGTGTCTATTTTTCAACTTATCGAAGTTCGACACGAAATCGACATTTAAAACCATGGGTGAAACCAAGACAGTTCCTTTTGTAAATTTTAGCTTTGAAGTTTAACCTTTGATTCATAAGACAGCGTCTGAGATTTTCTGGGAGCTATAGCAGTTTTTTGGTGTTAATTCACAATGCTTTATTTCCTTAGGTAGATTGTAGGAATTGACATTTATCCCTTTGTTGTTGATGCTCTCTTAGAAAGTTAAACTTTAGTGCTTTGTGATATTTGGTTGTAGTTTGTAAAATGGTCTAAACTGATATCTTGAAAGCCTACATTGATGGTGTGTATTGCCCCATCCCCGCATGAGCAAGTGGAAATACATACATGTGGCTATTTGTGGGAGAAAAGATCTTACTTTGCATTTCCATGAACAATTCATAAAAGAAATGCAAAAATAAGTCTCTTCATAATCCTTTCTTTGATTCCATGTGTATAATCGTTCAAAGTCCCCAACAATCATGCATTAAATTTAAGCATCTTAGGTACCTATAATAGATGCCTATAGACAAATGTAACAAATATTCATAAAAAATATCATAAACAAATAATCTCTATACAAATATTCTTAAAAGAAAACTATCATAATAAATAATCCAAATAAAATTTCTTATCTCTTAATAATTGTATCATTTTTTGGTTATGTTCATTAGTACTACAATAAAAATTTTATTTTTTATTAAGAGACCAAAAGAGAACTAATTATCACTTGAGTCTAAATTTTTATCTCTCTTAATTTTTATTGTTAGTGTGAGTTGTGTTAAATGGATATGCCTTACATGGATATCCGTATAAGGAACAATCTCCTTTATATATGTAATAGGATTGTTTAATCAATAAGATTCTTTTTCAACACAAACATGGTACTAGTTCACTTAAATCCTAGATCCCTACCTTTACGCCATTGTCAGGAGCCGTTGGGAGCCACCTCTGGCGAGTCCATTGCTGTCAGATGGTCATTTTCTGGCCAAACCTATTGTCGACGCCTCCAGAACTTGCTGACGATGTCTGATCTGCCCTACGACCACCTCTTTGCTGTGCGTGGGCCTTCTTTCATTGTTTCCAGGCCTGTCCTGCGAAAACCAGACCTCCTCTATTGGCCATAGGCCACTGTTGGCCCTCTTGTCCTCTCTTTTGGCCACTGACGACCGTTACAGTCTGGCCATGGGGATTTCAGGTATGATATAAGCTAGTTCCTATTCCTTATATATTTTTTTGTATCTAGGTTTAGTTATTTGGTTCCTATTTACCCTAGATACTTATATGCTGTCCTAGAAGTGGGTTTCTATATCTTTTGTTGTGTTTTCTCAAGATTACAACAATTTTTTTGCTATCTTGTCCCTATTTATCTGCCCAAATCAAACCTATTTTCTTGTCTTCATGGCTTCATCTCGGATACGTTGATGAAAAACCTCTCTGGTACATCAATCAAATTGAATGGCAAGAATTTTCTATTATGGCCTTAGGCATTTGAGACTTTTATTGGTGCACATAGGAAGATCGAATACCTTACTGTTGATCCTCCTGATGCTAAGGATTCCATTTATGCTGACTGGTTTGTGGTTGATTGTGCTGTTAGTTCGTGATTAGTTAATAATATAAAGGAGGATATATCTCGAAGTGTTATGATGCTACATTTAGCCAAAAAGATGTAGGATATTTTACAAAGTATATATGGACATGAAAAAAATATATGAGCAGTTATTTAGACTTTGTTAGGGAGAATGTTCTGTTAAGGAATTTTACAGTTCCCTTAGATCTTTATTGGACGAACTAAAAATCTATCAATCCTTTATTGCTGACATATCAAAGATAAGACAGTATAGAGAAGAATTTCTTGCTGGACTCGACCCTACTGTGACCTCTTAGATTTGTGGTACAATCCTTGGTTTGAAGACACTTCCTTCACTTTCGTCTACCTTTGCTTATACATTACGCATCTTGACTTCTGTTTCTTCTTAGTTAGCTTTGGCTACTTCTTTTCAAGGCCGTGGACGAGGATGTGGCAGATCTTCATCTGGAGGAGGCGAGTTTCACAAATGTGATCACTGTGGCAAGACAAATTATATTTCTGATCGCTGTTAGAGTAAGTTCAGTAAACTTTCTTGGACTAGACATGTCACAAAGAATACACTTAATGATTCCTCCACTTCGACAGTCATTATCTCTCAGGCTGACTATGACAGGTTCTTTCAGCTCCAAGATAACCAATTCCATGTCACTGCTGTTCATGCATTTGTCTCAGGTATACCTACCTTGCTAAATTCTAGTAGTAATTCTTGGATTATCGACTCTAGGACTTCTTCACATATGTTAGGTACTTGAAATCTTTTTGCTCGTCTTTTCAACTTATCAAACATTAAAATTGTTTCCATTGTCAATGGTCATCATTGTTCTATATCTGAGGAAGGTGTTGTCGATGTCTCTTCCTAGATCATTTTTGAAAAAGTCCTTTATGTACTTAACTTTCTGGTTAATTTGCTTTTCATTAGTACTATTACCTGCCAATTTTATTATTCAGTAACCTTTTTCCCAGGTTATTGTACCTTTCAGGATCTCTAGACCTAGAGGAGGATTGGTTTGGACCGTGAGCAAGGTTACAGAGTCTACTTGTTGGTCCAAGATGATATACCTAATGGATTAACGTCGGTTGTAATTACTATAGAGTCCTCACTGTTATGGCATTGTCGTCTTGGACATCCATCATATCGCAGTATACAACAGGCTCTTCCTTGGATCTTAGTTGAGCTGTTTATTTGTGAGTCGTGTCGCTTAGGTAAGGAACATTGAGCTACCTATGAGCAATCTAGTGTCTATTAGTCAAGGTCTTTTCGATTTAATTCATTGTAATATTTGGAGGTCTACTCGTAATGTCTCTATATTTAGTTTTCGTTATTATATTGTGTTTGTGGATGACTATTCTAGAGTTTTATGGGTATATTTCCTTAAAGATAGACATCATGTACTTGACATTGTCAAGATTTTTTTCTGAAATAATAATCCAATTTTCTATTACCCAAATTTTTTTTCCAGACAATGTTCTTGAATTTGTTCAAAGAGATGTGGAAAATTATTGTGTTTCATTAGGAATTATTCATCAGACCACTTGTCTACATACTTTTCAACAGAATAAGATGGTTGAATGCAAATATAGATACATACTTGATGACACCTACACAATCATGTTACAAATGAATATTCCCAAGTATTTCTGATCTGTTGTTATACTTACGGCAACTCATCTTATCAATAGAATGCCTTCTACACCTCTTAGTGGTGAAATCTCACTATGCTGTCTGTGCCTTGAAAGGGAACTCTTCGATCTCCCTCTAAAAGTATTTGAGTGTGTCGCTTTTGTTTAAGACCTTAGTCTAGGTCTTGACAAGTTAGTTCTAAGGCCTTTTCAGTGTGTCTTTGTGGGTATTCACGAACCCAAAAGGGATATAAGTGCTATCATCCACTCAGTCGTTGGTATCTTATGTTTGTTGATGTCACCTTCTGGAAGTTTAAACCTTATTTTGATCGTTTTACCTCTAATGGTCATATTACTTCCACTCCTTTATCTGTTGAGATTGTGGATACTGGAAATGTTCAACGGCAATCTTTGTAAGTGAATACGTTTCGTCCACTTCAGGTTTATCATCGACCACACAAAATAGCTCCACCAAATCAATCTAAGCCACCATCTCTCTCTGCAGATCTTTTATCACATGATCTTGATATTCCCATTGTTCTACGAAAGGTACACTATCTTCTATGACTATCCTATTTCTACTTTTACTTACTCTGATTCCCTTCACCTGTCTTTTCGCTAATTTGTTCTGTCTATATCCTCAGAGTCTATACCTAAGAATTGTCAAGAAGCACTGCTTCTACTACAATAGACGGTAGCCATGGATGAGGAGATGTAAGCTCTACTTTTTCGTGATACATGGGATTTGGTGGCTCGACCTAAAGAAAGTGGTATTGTTAGTTGTCGATGGGTATTCATTGTCAAGTACAAATCTGATGGCTTTGTAGACAGATACAAAACAAGATTGGTGGTAAATGGTTTTACACAGTCCTATGGTGTTGATTATAAGGAAACGTTTTCTCTAGTGACTCGCTTTAATTTAATTCAAGTGATCCTATTTGTCGTTGTTAGTAACTCGTAGGATATACATCAATTTACTGTCAAAAATGTTTTTTTTTATGGTGACTTAGCAGAACAAGTATACATAGAGCAATTACTAGGATATGTTGCTCAGAGGGAGAACAGTGTATACCTTTTTAAGAAAACTATATATGGTTTGAAGTAGAGTTCAAGAACGTGGCTTGATAAATTCAGAAAAGTGGTAATAAACTTTAGGTTCGCAAAATGTGTTGTTGACAATTCAATATTTATCAGGAGGAAAACTAATGGTTGTGTATTATTAACAGTTTATATAGATGATATCATTATTATAGGGAGTGATGTTGAGGGCATAAATGAAACCAAATAATATTTACAACCACAATTCACTACAAAGGACATGTGGCACCTTAAGTACTTTTTGGGTATTGAGTTTGCTTATGCTAAAAGAAAGATGGTGCTATTTTAGAGAAAATGTGCATTTGATTTTCTTCAAAAGACTGGTCTCATTGGATGCAAACTAGAGAGTACTTCTATTGATCCTACACCAGCATTTTGGGATAGTTCCACAGGCACTTATGAGGATGTAGGTAGGTACAGAAGACTGATTGGTAAGTTGATCTACCTAACTATGACACACTCAAATATCTCATATGTTATTGGACTATTAAATCAATTCATGTATGAGTTTAGAGAGATACATTGATAAGGTGCTTTACGTGTACTAGCGTACATTAAAATACACTAGGATGAGGGCTAATTTATAAAAAGCATGGTCACCTAGAGGTTGAGACATACTTTGATTCAGGATATATAGAAGACAGAGATGATAAAAAGTCTACATTAGGATACTGCACCTATGTAGGCAGAAATCTTGTAACCTGATGGAGCAAAAAGCAGAACGTTGTATCATGATGTAGTGCAGAAGTTGAGTACCGTTCTATGACATAAACTACCTGTGCGATGATTTGGTTGAGGTCATTTTTATTTGAGCTTGATTTCTCTATAAAAACCCATATGGTTATTGTTAGAATTGTTAGATAGACTATTATGTAATTGTTATATGGATATCCTATTTCTATTAGGATACTTCAATAACCATATGTGGTAGGACAGCCAAGTCTGATTAGGAAGTCTAATTAGGAATAGGATTTTATCTCCTTATATATATGTACTCTATCTCAATCAATAAGATTATTCTAGTTTCATATCTTTGTTTTCTTCTAACATGGTATCTTTGTTTTCTTCTAACATGGTATCTTTGTTTTCCTCTAACATGTTTCTATGCCCAGGAATTATAAGAAGGCGTCCCAAATACCTGAATGGAAGATGGCCATGGATTAAGAGATGTCTGCCTTACAGTCTCGTAGGACATGGGACCTTGTCACTCCACAAGCAGATGCCGAGATCGTCAGCTGTCACTAGGTATTCTCTGTTAAATACAATAATGATGGCACCTATTGATTGGTATAAGGCTTGTCTTGTGGCATGAGGTTTCACATAGATATATGGAGTCGACTATTTTGAGACATTTTCTCCTATTGCTCGATTGAACTCCATCCGGATTTTGATTTTCAGTTGCGATCAATCAACAGTGGCCCATGTATGAACTGGATGTCAAAAACGCCCTTCTTTATGGTGATCTGCTCGAGGAAGTTTTTATGGAATAACCTCTTGGATATGTTGCTCAGGGGGAGACACTTGTATACTAGTTAAAGAAAGTCATATATGGCATCAAGCAGAGTTCTCGTATATGGTTCAACAAGTTCAGTAAGGTTGTGATGTAAATTGGTTTTCAAATGTGCAACTCTGATCACTCAGTATTTATTAAGCAGAGATCCACAGGCTGTGTTATTTTGACGGTTTATGTATTTTAATCATTGGTAGTGACCGAGCAAGTGTTGATGAAAGTAAGGCTTTTTTAAAGAAACAATTTGTAACATAAGACCTAGGCCGACCTAGATACTTCCTAACGATAGAGATTGCTTATGCTAAGGATGGAATGATCTTGTCTCAAAGAAAGTATATGCTTGATCTGCAAGAAGAAGTAGGCATACTTGGCTGTAAACCATCTAGCTCTCCAGTCGACTTCAGTCTAGATTTGTGAGACACATCTTCTGAGACTCTTAGGGATGCAGGATGATACAAACGTCTGATTGGAAAGTTGATATACTCTATAATGATACGCCCAGATATCACATTTGCAGTTGGCTTGGTTAGTCAGTTTATGCATCAGCCAAGGGAGATACACTGGAAGGTATCTCTACATATCCTATCCTACCTGAAGAGCGTTCCTGGCTAAGGTCTTCGATACAATCGTCATGGTCATCTAGATATCTCTAGCTATTTCGACTCAGGCTATGCAGGTGATCAAGGAGACAGGAAGTCAACCTCTAGGTATTGTACCTTTATAGGAGGTAACTTGGTTACTTGGAGAAGCAAGAAACAAAATCTCGTGTCTTGCTCAAGCTTAGAGGCGGAGTATAGAGTCATGGCACAACAACGTGCAAAATGATGTGAATTAGATCTTTTCTGATTGAGATTGGTTTTCCTTCTAAGGGAGCAATGCTTACGTTTTGTGACAACCAGGTAGCTATTTACATTGCTAATAATTCTGTGTTTCACGAGAGAATTAAACACATCAAGGTAGACTATCATTTCGTACGGGAAGCTGTCATGAGTGGACTGATCACTACTCCTTTCACTACTTCCTCTACTCAGCTGATAGATGTGTTTACCAAGGCTGTAGCTGTCTGTCAGTTTAAGTTTTTTTGTAACAAGCTAGGCATAATAGATTTATATGCTTCAACTTGAAGGGGAGTGTTAGAATTATTAGATGGACTATTATGCAATGGTTATATGGATATCCGATTCCTATTAGGATACTCTAATTACCATATGTAGTATGACAGTCAAGTCTGACTAGGAATAGAATAACCAAGTTTGATTAGGAATAGGATTTTATCTCCCTATATATATGTATTCAGTCTCCATCAATAAGATTATTCCAATTTCATATCTTTGTTTTTCTCTAACAGTTATGTATTATGATAATCAGGTAGCTATTTTCATTACAAATAATTCTACATTCCGTGAACGTACTAAACATATTGAGGTAGACTGTTATTACATACGTGACATGGTAATGAAAGGAGTTATTTGTATCCCTTATACTCAGTCAGCAGAACAGCAAGCAGATATCTTCATTAAAGACTTGAGTGTTGGGGTTTTTGAATTTTTATGTAATAAAGTTAGACATGATCAATATCTATGTTTCAGTTTGAGAGGGTGTGTTAGTGTGAGTTGTGTTAAATAGATATGCCACACATGGATATCCGTATAAGGAACAATCTCCTTTGTAAAATAGAGAGAAAATAAAGTAGAATTTTCTTGAATGAGGTAATACATTACATATTTATAGAGTTTAGATAAATAGATATCCAATTATCTTAATACAAGAGAGACGATATAAGCTCATAACACTATTTAACTCATAACACTCTCCCTCAAGCTGGAGCATATATATTGATCATGCCCAGCTTGTTACAGCGTGACTCAAATGGTCCTACATTCAGTCCTTTGGTAAAGATGTCTATAAATTGCTTTGAGGATTTTCTATAAGGTGTAGAAATTTTCCTTTTCATCACCATATTTCAGATGTAATGATAATCCACTTCAATATGTTTGATGCGTTCATAAAAGATTGGATTGTTAATAATATGAATAACTGCTTGATTATTATAATACATCTTTATAGACACATCAATAGAGAATTCTAACTATGTCAAGAAAGGGCAGAGCCACATCATTTAAGAAGTAGTTTGTGTTATACATCGATACTTGACTTTAGCACTGGATCTAGGAACAATATTCTATTTTTTGCTACACCATGTAACAAGATTTCCTCCAATATATGTGTAATATCCAGAAACAGACTTCTGATCTCTCTTATCTCCTACGTAACTAAATTCAAAATAAACCTCAACATGTAGATGACTGTTCATCCTATAAATCAGTCCTTAACTAGGAGCTTTCTTGATGTATGACAAGACTCGTAAGGCCTCCAACTAGTGTATTGTTCTTGGCTCTTGCATAAACTGACTGAGCACTCTAAAGTCTAGGCATGTAACAATTAAATAGATGAGTTTTCCAATTAATCGTCTATATTTGCCACTGTCCTCTAACAGAGACGATGTGCTATCCCAAAAATCCTGACTCTGATCAAACAGAGTGCTTTCTGATTTGCATCCTAGCAATCCTGTCTCCTGTAAAACGTCTAACACATATTTCCTATGGAATAACGTCAATCTATCC
Source organism: Posidonia australis (assembly GCA_024699735.1). Lineage (NCBI taxonomy): Eukaryota > Viridiplantae > Streptophyta > Magnoliopsida > Alismatales > Posidoniaceae > Posidonia > Posidonia australis. The sequence continues at coordinate 7,294 of JAMKQA010001518.1, read as the reverse complement.
TTGACGTAAGCAAACTCGATACTCAAGAAATACTTAGACTTGTCCATATTTTTAGTGATAAAGTATGCTTACCAGTAGCTTTTTATCTTTTGAATGTCTGTAGTATCACTACCAGTGATCAAGATATTATCCATATATATTGCAAGAATCATACACTTACTCTTTGTGCATTTGTAGAAAACACAATGGTCGATAACACATCGTTGAAAGCCACAATACACAATGATACTGTTGAATTTTTCGAACCAAATATGCAGACTTTGTTTGAAACTATAAGTTGCTTTCCTGAGTAAACAGACATGATTCTCCTCCTGAGCAACATGCCCAGGAGGTTGTTCCATATACATCATTTCTGTGAGATTATCATATAAGAAAGTATTCTTGACATTTAATTGGCTAAGCTCCCAAGAGTGATTTACTGCAATAGAAAGAATGATCTTAATGGAATTTAACCTTGCCACTGGAGAAAAGATTTCAGCAAAATCCACACCATACTTCTATGTAAATCCATGTGCAATCAGTCGTGCTTTGGATCTGTCAACCTCACTATCAGGCTTATATTTAATAGTTGTTAGAGGAAAATAAAGAGATAAGTCTTATTGATCAACTCTAAGTACGTATATATAATGATAATGGTATCTATATAGAGTAAACGGATATCCATATAACCACTAAAGAATAATCCATCTAATAACTCTAACACTCCCTTTTAAGCTAGAGCATACAAATTAACTATGCCCAGTTTGTTACAAAAAGATTTAAAAAGGCCAACAACTATAGTTTTGGTAAATACATCTGTAAGTTGAGTAAAAGAAGTAGTAAAGGGACTAGTGATTAGGCCATCCATCACTGTATTTCGTACAAAGTAACGATCCACCTCAATGTATTTGGTTCTTTCATGAAACATTGGGTTATTTGCAATATAAATGACTGCTTGGTTATTACAGAACATAGGCATAGTCTTCTTGGGAGGAAAACCCATCTCAGTCAGGAAGGATCTAATCCACATCATTTCACATGTTGTTTGGGCCATAGCGTTATACGCTGCTTCGGTACTTGAACGAGAGGCAACATTTTGTTTCTTACTTCGTCAGGTAATCAAATTGCCTCCCACAAATGTATAGTACCTAGAAGTTGATTTTCTATTACCTCGGTCGCCTGCACATCCACAGAATAACCAGAAATATCTAGATGACTATGACAACTGTATCGAAGACCTTGGCCAGGAGCATTCTTCAAGTAGGACAATATTTATAAAGATGCCTTCTAGTGTACCTCCATAGGTTAGTGTATGAACTGACTAACTAGACCAACTGCAAAGGTAATATCTGGTCGTGTCACTGTAAAATATATCAGTTTCCCAACCAGACGCTTGTATCGCCTTACATCCTCAAAAATCTTGGAAGATGTGTCCCATAAATCCAAGCTAGAATCAACTGGGGAACTGGATGGTTTGCACCCAAGCATGTCTGTCTCCATTAGTAGGTCAGTGACATATTTCCTTTGAGATAAGGACACTCCATCTTTAGCATGAGCAATCTCTATTTCCAGGAAGTACTTAGGCTTTTCCAGATCTTTTGTTACAAAATGTTTCTTAAGGAATACTCTGCTTTCATCAATCCCCACTGCCATTACCAGAATGTCGTCCATTTAGACAGTCAAAATAACACAGCCTGTAGATCTCTGTCTAATAAATACTGAGTGATTAGAGTTGCATCTCCGAAAGCTAAATTGTGTTACAATTGTATTGAATTTGTTGAATCATTTACGCGGACTCTGCTTAAGGTCATATATTACTTTGTTTAACTTGCATATACGTGTCTCTCCCTGAGCAACATACCCAGGAGGTTGCTCCATAAATACCTCTTCAAACAGATCATCATATAAAAATGCATTTTTAACATCTAACTGATACATGGGTCACTTCTGATTGACTGTCATAGAGAACAATATACGAATAGAATTGAGGCTAGCTATAGGAGAAAAAGTCTCAAAATAGTCAACTTCATATATTTGTGTGAAATCACGTGCCATAAGACGAGCTTTGTAGCGATCAACTGTGCCATTGGAGTTGTATTTAATAGTGAAGACTCAACGACAGTCAACAATTTCAGTGTCAGCAGGTGGTGTGACAAGATCCTAGGTCTTACGAGACTATAAAGCAGACATTTCTTCATCCACAGTCGCTTTCCATTCAGGTATTTGTAACGCCTCCTGATTCGCCTTGGATACAAAGACAGATGGCAAAGACAAAGTAAAAGTTCGATACATAGGATGTTGATGATCATGAGTAACAAAGTTAGAGATAGGATACGTAATACCACGAGTACCTTTTCGAATGGTAATCGGAAGATCAGGGGCAGGAGAAGAAATGGGAGCAAAGGAGACTGGACCTGCATGAGTGGAAGTAGACTGGTTGAAGTCTTGAGCTAATGGCGGTGGCTGCTGTCGTGGTCATCGAGTATAAACTTGTAAAGAAGGAGCAATAGAAGGTGTAGATACTGATATAGGAATAGACTCTGTAATAGGGACATCCAGTGCTAGAGGAAGTATAGTGGAAGCGACAGAAGAAGAAAAAGGAGTGTCTTTAAAGAATGTGACATCTGCAGAAATAAGGTATTTTTGACTCACTGGATCATAGCAGCGATATCCTTTCTGAGTCTGAGAATAACCGACAAACATACGTTGGATGGATTTGGGAGAAAGCTTATCCGAATTCGGACGAGTATCTTGAACAAAACATACGCACCCAAAAACCTTTGGTGGTAAAGGAAAAAGGGGTTTCTGGGGAAATAAGAGAGTGAGGAATGCTCCCATGAACAGAGGAAGGCATTGGATTAATGAAATGACATGCTATAAGCACCGCATCAGCCTATAACTGCTGAGGAACTTTCATCTGGATCATGATAATGGTGTTTGTGTTCAACCATACCATTCTGTTGCGAGGTTCTAGGACACGAAGTTTGATGCAGGATTTCATGGACTTCACACATAAGAGAAACATCACGTTGAGCATATTTAAGGGCATTATCAGTGCGAAACACACGCAATGGTTCAAAAAATTGGGTTTTTATTTCATTCAAAAAAATTTGGATAACATTGACTACTTGAGTGTGATCCTTTAGTAGATAAACCCAAGTCATTCTAGAGAAACATCACGTTGAACATAGATTCAATACGACACAAACCTTATACATCAGGGTGAACCAATTCTATAGAAGCACAACTTTGTTTGTCTTGACATGTAGGATATGAGGATCGACGATGCTTCTCAAGTTGACAAGACTCACATTAAAAATTATTGATGGACATAGACTCTGGTAAAAGACTCTTTAACTTCTTAAATGACCGGTGATCAAGACGACAATGCCACAAAAAAGATGACTTAATAGTGGACGCTGTATAAGCAGAGGTAGTGGGTGTTGTGCGACCACTGAGGCAGTATAAGCCATTTCGCTCAGGTCCCGAACCAATCTGCTTCCCAATCCGTAGGTCCTGTATAAGAAGATGAGTGGAAAAAAGGTTACTGCATAGTTATGGATTTTGGTAAGTTGACTAACAAAAAGTAAATTAATAGGAAAATTTGATACATAAAGAACATCATGCAAAGTGAGGTTGTTGGAAAGAGACACAATTCCTTGTCCGTGGATAGGTGAATGTGTTCCATTAGTAATCGTAACAGAGAGGATAGAAACAGAAATGGTCATGAAAGGAAAAGGATGGCGAGTATCAGACATATGCTTTGATGCACCTGAATTAACCACCCAATCAGCATCAGAAGTCATGAACAATGCTGACGTACCTGATGGAGTAGCGTTTGTAGTAATTGTAGTAGTTTGTGACTGAAGGAAGTGAGCATACTTCGCCTGAGAAATAGTCACAGTATCGTCGGAGTTGGGAGGAGGCTTAGAGGGATCTTTAGTAACATTATTAGTCCAGTTTGGTTTGTCGAATTTTGCCCAACACCGATTTGATGAATGATTCGTGCGGTCACAATGATCACACTTAAGATTATCCTTGCAGCTGCTATGTCTTCTTCCAGAATCACGATCCCGTCTACGGTCTCGACCACGACCACGACTAAATATAGCTAAGGTAGATTGATCATTATGTACCGTAGGACCTGCAGTGGAAACACGTAGAACGCGAAAGAAGGCAGATGTCAATGACGGGACGGAATCAACACCAAGAATGTGGCTATGCACCTGAGATGCTAGCTTGGGACGGAGTGTCGATAAAAATTTCGCAACTGCAAGCTCTTCTTTATACTGACGCATAACCTCAGGAACCAAAGGCTGAAGGATTTCAAGTTCATCCAGAAGAATCCGAATAGAAGTATATAGATCATGAACAGACTGGTCGTTTTGTTGTAAAGAGAAGAACTGATCATATATCAACAATTTGGGTAATATTTTTGTCTTGAACATAGGTGGCTTTCAAGGTATCCCAGATTGTTTTGGCAGTAAGAAGCATAACTACACTACGAGAGATCTGGGGTCCATGCTATTTAAAAGTGAAATAATAACACCATAATCAGAGACTAGTCAGTTATCGTACTCCGCAGATTTTAGATCAGGAGGATCATGAGTAATATGTTTGATCTTTTTATGTGCTTTCAGAAAAATCTGAATAAACTTTGCCTGTATAAAATAGTTTTTACCATTAAACGTGACAGATGTCCCACTGAGGGTATGCAGCATAACATCATCAGAAGCAGAGACTGAGGAGAAGGTCATAAATGCAAGAGTACATGGAAATAGGGATAATAATAGCAGGGAGATAGTAACTATCATATAAAAAAGGAAACCATAACAGTGGTAGAGAGGAAAAAATAGCCTAGTAAACCATCTCGAGCCGGTAACAAAGGCTGTTCATGTCACCGAAGGGGGTGTGAGAAGCCCGTTGGAAGAGGAGGAGAGGAGATCAGCAGGTAGGAGGTCCTGAGAGCGGCCTGGAGGGTTGGCCGTGCACTGTTGGCGGTTGGAGAGGCCGACTGGGTCGGCTGTGTCGATGGGAGAGGCCGGTGATGGCTGGGGCAGGGGTTGGGGCCTCTGTCGGTGACCCATGTATGGGCTGATACCGCCGCAGAAGCTGTTTGGAGGAGGAACCAGCGTCGGAAAGGGCCTACGGAGGGAGAGGAGAGGCCGATGGGCGTATTGGAGGGCGGAAAAGGGGATGGAGGTGGCCGATGGGGGCAGGGAAGGGGTCGACGGTGGTCTGTAAGGAGAGGAAAGGTGTCGGAAGTGGCCGGCGGTTGAAGAAGGAGATGGTGGTGGGGAGAAGAGAACTAAGCTTAGGGTTTGGTGAGAAAAAAAAACCTAATACTTTAATACCATGTTAGAGGAAAACAAAAAGATAAGTTTTATTGATCAACTTGAAGTACATATATATAGTGATAATGGTATCCATATAGAGTAAACGGATATCCATATAACCACTGAAGAATAACCCATTTAATAACTCTAACAATAGTAAACACTTACCTGGATATAACCATATTTGTATCTGTTGGTCTAGGAACCAAGTCTTAAGTATCTTGAGACACTAAAGCTTGCATCTTTTCATCCATAGCATCTTTCCACTGTCGTAATAGTTTATCGTCTTGGTAGTTCTTAGGAAATGATTCAGAAACAATAGACAATGCAAAGGTATGGTAGGCAGGATGAAGTCTATCATAGTTAGCAAAATGTGAAATAGAATGGATAGTAGAAGCACGTGTGCCTTTTCGAACAACAATGGGTAAGTCAAGGTCTGTAGGTGGTAGATCTGCAGAAGGTGAAGAAGTAATGGCTATAGAGAGGCGCTGTCGTCGATGATATATCTGTAGAGGACAAGGCGCTTTTTCTGGCACAGTAGTGATGTTAGTACCCTTAGTATCACAAGACTCTACAAGCACCGATAAAGAAATACCCTCAACAGGTGAATCAACATTGTCAAAGAAAGGTTTACTTTAAAAAAATGTAACATCTGCCAGCACAACATGCTTTCTAGTGGTAGGAATGAAGCATCGATACCCTCGTTGAGTATGAGAGTATCCAACAAAGACACAGCGAATAAAGCGTGGAGTCAGTTTGTCCAGATTTGGAGTTAAATCTTAGATAAAGGCAATACAACCAAAATTCTGTGAAGTAAGAGACAAAAAATCTCTATCAGGATGTAACCACAGTAGAAGAATCTCTCTCCTAAGTGGCGTAGAAAGCATACGATTGATGAGGTATGAAGTTATGAGAACAGCATCAAATCACAGATACTTGGGAACATGCATTTCAATTATAATGAAGTGCGTTGCATCAAGTATATGTTGATGCTTGCGTTCAACCACCCGATTCTGTTAAGATGTATGTGGATAAGATGTCTGATGAACAATACCAAGAGAATCACAATAACTTCGAAGGTTCATTTGAGTAAATTCCAAAGCATTGTCAGTACGAAGAATATTGAGACACAGAATATTGATTTTTTATTTCTGCAAAAAAAATTCTTAACAATATCAAGAACACTAACTCTATCTTTTAACTAATAAATCCATAAGACTCTAGAGAAATCATCAATAAATACAATGTAATATTTATATCCAGACACAGATGGTGTTTTGGTAGAACCTTATACATCACAGTGAATCAATTTAAAAGGACTCTGAATACGAACCAGATGAAGACTCTGAAAAGTAGCACAATGGTACTTATCTAATTCATACGACTCATAATAAAAAGAAGAAACAGAAATCTAGGGAAATGCCTACTGCAACTTTTTAAGAAACGGATGATCTAAGTGACGATGCCAAATGAGAGAGGTTCGATTGTGGAAGTCAATGACGTAAGTGTTTGAGGTATTGCATCTTTGGCTAGCAAGTAAACTTCTTGATCATGTTCACGTCCCAAATCAATCGTCTTCTCTGTTTGTAGATCCTGAAAGGTATAGTGAAAAGGGAAAAAGGTTACACAATAGTGAAGTTACTTGGTAATAACATTAATTGATAAAAGATTAACTGGAAACTTAAGGACATAGAGGATTTTATTTAATGTTAACTGAGACGTGACACGATTAGTGCCTTGTTTAGAAACACGACAAGTTATACCATCAGCAATAGAAACATACCTAATGTCGGGTAATTGGGAGATATATAAGTAAAGGTTAAGGCTACCTGTCATGTGAGAGGACGTTCTTGAATCAATCATTCAAGAACTATCCCTCAAGGTTAACAAATTAGAAGTACTTGAGGTGGAAGCAGACTGTAGACCTGTCAATTCTTGACACGACACGATTACACGAAACGACACGACACGACACGATA
>JAMKQA010001517.1:0-24029 GCA_024699735.1 Posidonia australis | reverse complement strand
GAGAAAAGGATAGATGGTTGGTCCTAGGCTGTAAGGAACCAACGACTCGGATCACCTCCGGATCAGAGGAGTCTCGAGAAAAGGATAGATGGTTGGTCCTAGGCTATGTGGAACCAATGACTCGGATCACCGTTGGATCGGAGGAATCTCGAGGAAAGGATAGATGGTTGGTCCTACGCTATAAGGAACCAACGACTCGGATCAACTCCAGAACAGAAGTGCCCTGAGAAAAGGATTGATGGTTGGTCCTAGGCTATAAGGAACCAACGACTCGGATCATCTCCAGATCGGAGGAGTCTCAAGAAAAGGATAGATGGCTGGTCCTTGGTTATAAGGAAACAACGAGTCGGATAACCTTCAGATCGGAGGAGTCTCGAGAAACGTATAGATGATTGGTCCTACGCTATAAGGAACCAACGACTCAGATCTCCTACGGATCAGAGGAGTCTCGAGAAAAGGATAGATGGTTGGTCCTAGGCTATGTGGAACCAATGACTCGGATCACCACTGGATCGGAGGAGTCTCGAGAAACGGACAGATGCTTGGTCCTACGCTATAAAGAACCAACGACTCGGATCACCTCCAGAACAGAAGAGTCTCGAGAAAAGGATAGATGGTTGGTCCTAGGCTATAAGGAACCAGCGACTCGGATCATCTCCATATCGGAGGAGTCTCGAGAAAAGGATAGATGGCTGGTCCTTGGTTATATGGAACCAACGAGTCGAATAACCTTCGGATCAGAGGATTCTCGAGAAAGGGATAGATGATTGGTCCTAGGCTATAAGGAACCAACGACTCTGATCTCCTACAGATCAGAGGAGTCTCGAGAAAAGGATTGATGGTTGGTTCAATGCTATATGGAACCAACGACTTCGATTCCCTACGGATCTGAGGAGTCTCGAGAAAAGGATAGATGGTTGGTCCTAGGCAGTAAGGAACCAACGACTCGGATCACCACCGGATCAGAGGAGTCTCGAGAAAAGGATAGATGGTCGGTCCTAGGCTATGTGGAACCAATGACTCGGATCACCGCCGGATCGGAGGTGTCTCGAGAAAAGGATAGATGGTTGGTCCTACGCTATAAGGAACCAACGACTCGGATCACCTCCAGAACAGAAGAGTCTCGAGAAAAGGATAGATGGTTGGTCCTAGGCTATAAGGAACCAATGACTCGGATCATCTCCATACCGGAGGAGTCTCGAGAGAAGGATAGATGGCTGGTCCTTGGTTATAAGGAACCAACGAGTCGGATAACCTTCGGATCGGAGGAGTCTCGAGAAAAGGATAGATGATTGGTCCTATGCTATAAGGAACCAACGACTCAGATCTCCTACAGATCAGAGGAGTCTCGAGAAAAGGATTGATGGTTGGTCCAAGGCTATATGGAATCAACGACTTCGATTCTCTATGGATCTGAGGAGTCTCGAGAAAAGGATAGATGGTTTGTCCTTGGCAATAAGGAACCCATGACTCGGATCACCTCCAGATCAGAAGAGTCTCAAGAAACTGATAGATGGTTGGTCCTAGGACATGAGGAACCAACGACTCGGTCACCTCCGGATCGGAGGAGTCTCAAGAAAAGGATAGATGGTTGGTCCTAGGCTATAAGGATCCAACGACTCGGATCAGCTTCGGATCGGAGGAGTTTCGAGAAAAGGATAGCTGGTTGGTTGTAGGCTATATGGAACCAACGACTCGGATCACCTCTGTATCAGAGGAGTCTCTAGAAAAGGATTGATGTTTGGTCCTTGGCTATTAGGAACCAACGACTCGAGTCACCTCTGAATCAGAGGAGTCTCGAGAAAAGGATAGATGGTAGGTTGGTCCTAGGCTATGTGGATCCAATGACTCGGATCCCCTCCGTATCGGAGGAGTCTCGAGAAATGGACAAATGGTTTGTCCCAGGATAAAAATAACCAACGACTCGGGTCACCTCCGGATCTGAGGAGTCTCAAGAAAAGGATAGATGGTTGGTCCTAGGCTATAAGGAACCAATGACTCGGATCATCTCCATATCGGAGGAGTCTCGAGAGAAGGATAGATGGCTAGTCCTTGGTTATAAGGAACCAATGAGTCGGATAACCTTCGGATCGGAGGAGTCTCGAGAAACGGATAGATGATAGGTCCTATGCTATAAGGAACCAACGACTCCGATCTCCTACAGATCAGAGGAGTCTCGAGAAAAGGATTGATGGTTGGTCCAAGGCTATATGGAACCAACGACTTCGATTCTCTACGGATCTGAGGAGTCTCGAGAAAAGGATAGATGGTTGGTCCTTGGCAATAAGGAACCCACGACTCGGATCACCTCCAGATCAGAAGAGTCTCAAGAAACAGATCGATGGTTGGTCCTAGGACATGAGGAACAAACGACTCGGTCACCTCCGGATCGGAGGAGTCTCAAGAAAAGGATAGATGGATGGTCCTAGGCTATAAGGATCCAACGACTCGGATCAGCTTCGGATCGGAGGAGTCTCGAGAAAAGGATAGCTGGTTGGTCGTAGGCTATATGGAACCAACGACTCGGATCACCTCTGGGTCAGAGGAGTCTCTAGAAAAGGATTGATGTTTGGTCCTTCGCTATTAGGAACCAACGACTCGAGTCACCTCTGAATCAGAGGAGTCTCGAGAAAAGGATAGATGGTAGGTTGGTCCTAGGCTATGTAGATCCAACGACTCGGATCCCCTCCGTATCGGAGGATTCTCGAGAAATGGACAGATGGTTTGTCCCAGGATATAAATAACCAACGACTCGGGTCACCTCTGGATCTGAGGAGTCTCAAGAAAAGGATAGATGGTTGGTCCTAGGCAATAAGGAACCAACGACTCGGATCACCTATGGATCAGAGGAGTCTCGACAAAAGGATAGATGGTTGGTCCTTGGCTATAAGGAACCAACGACTCGGGTCACCTCCAGATCAGAGGAGTCTCGAGAAATGGATAGATGGTTGGTCCTTGGCTATAAGGAAACAATGATTTCGATCACCTTCGGATCAGAGGAGTCTCGAGAAATGGATAGATGGTTGGTTGGTCCTAGGCTATATGGAACCAACGACTCGGATTCCCTCCGTATCGGAGGAGTCTCGAGAAAGGGACAGATGGTTTGTCCCAGGCTATAATGAACCAACGATTCGGATCACCTCCGGATCAGAGGAGTCTCGAGAAAAGGATAGATGGTTGGTCCTAGATTATATGGAACCAACTACTCGGATCACCTTCGGATCAGAGGTGTCTCGAGAAAAGGATAGATGGTTGGTCCTAGGCAATAAGGAACCAACGACTCGGATCACCTATGGATCAGAGGAGTCTCGACAAAAGGATAGATGGTTGGCCCTTGGCTACAAGGAACCAAAGACTCGGGTCACCTCCAGATCGGAGGAGTCTCGAGAAAAGGATAGAAGGTTGGTCCTTGGCTATAAGGAACCAACGACTTGGATCACCTTCGCATCAGAGGAGTCTCGAGAAAAGGACAGATGGTTGGTCCTAGGCTATACGGAACCAACGACTCGGATCACCTCTGGATCAGAGGAGTCTCGAGAAAAGGATAGATGGTTGGTCCTTGGCTATATGAAACCAACGACTCGGGTCACCTCTGGATCAGAGGTGTCTCGAGAAATGGATAGATTGTAGGTTGGTCCTAGGCTATATGGAACGAACGACTCGGATTCCCCCTGTATCGGAGCAGTCTCGAGAAACAGACAGATGGTTTGTCCCAGGCTATAAAGAACAAATGATTCGGATCACCTCCGGATCAGAGGAGTCTCGAGAAAAGGATAGACGGTTGGTCCTAATTTATATGGAACCAACGACTCGGATTACCTTCGGATCAAAGGTGTCTCGAGAAATGGATAGATGGTTGGTCCTAGGCTATAAGGAACCAACGACTAGGATCGCTTTTAGATCGGAGGAGTCTCGATAAAAGGATAGATGGTTGGTCCTAGGCTGTAAGGAACCAACGACTCGGATCACCTCAGGATCAGAGGAGTCTCGAGAAAAGGATAGATGGTTGGTCCTAGGCTATGTGGAACCAATGACTCGGATCACCGCTGGATCGGAGGAGTCTCAAGGAATGGATAGATGGTTGGTCCTACGCTATAAGGAACCAATGACTCAGATCACCTCCAGAACAGAAGTGTGTCGAGAAAAGGATTGATGGTTGGTCCTAGGCTATAAGGAACCAACGAATCGGATCATCTCCAGATCGGAGGAGTCTCGAGAAAAGGATAGATGGCTGGTCCTTGGTTATAAGGAAACAATGAGTCGGATAACCTTCGGATCGGAGGAGTGTCGAGAAAAGGATAGCTGGTTGGTCCTAGGCTATGTGGAACCAACGACTCGGATCACCTCTAGATCAGAGGAGTCTCGAGAAAAGGATAGATGTTTGGTCCTTGGCTATTAGGAACCAACGACTCGGTTCACCTCTGGATCAGAGCAGTCTCGAGAAAAGGATAGATGGTGGGTTGGTCCTAGGCTATATGGATCAAACGACTCGGATCCCCTCCGTATCGGAGGAGTCTCGATAAAAGGACAGATGGTTTGTCCCAAGACATAAATAACCAATGACTCGGGTCACCTCCGGATCTGAGGAGTCTCAAGAAATGGATAAATGGTTGGTCCTAGGCAATAAGGAACCAACTACTCGGATCACCTATGGATCAAAGGAGTCTCGACAAACGGATAGATGGTTGGTCCTAGGCTATAAGGAACCAACGACTCGGGTCACCTCCAGATCGGAGGATTCTTGAGAAAAGGATAGATGGTTGGTTCTTCGCTATAAGGAACCAACGACTCGGATCACCTTTAGATCAGAGGAGTCTCGAGAAAGGGACAGATGGATGGTCCTAGGCTATAAGGAACCAACGACTGAGATCACCTATGGATCAGAGTTGTCTCGAGAAAAGGATAGATGGTTGGTCCTTGGCTATAAGGATCCAACGACTCGGGTCACCTTTGGATCAGAGGTGTCTCGAGAATTGGATAAATAGTTGGTTTGTCCTAGGCTATATGGAACCAACGATTTCGATTCCCTATGGATCTGAGGAGTCTCGTGAAAAGGATTGATGGTTGGTCCTAGGCAATAAGGAACCAACGACTCGGATCACCTCCAGATCGGAGGAGTCTCAAGAAAAGGATAGATGGTTGGTCCTAGGCTATGAGGAACCAACGACTCGGATCACCGCCGGATCGGAGGAGTCTTGAGAAAAGGATAGATGGTTGGTCCTACGCTTTACGGAACCAACGACTCGGATGACCTCCAGAACAGAAGAGTCTCGAGAAAAGGATAGATGGTTGGTCCTAGGCTATAAGGAACCAACGACTCGGATCATCTCCATATCGGAGGAGTCTCGAGAAAAGGATAGATGGCAGGTCCTTGGTTATAAGGAACCAACGAGTTGGATAACCTTCGTATCGGAGGAGTCTCGAGAAAAGGATAGATGATTGGTCCTAGGCTATAAGGAACCAACGACTCAGATCTCCTACAGATCAGAGGAGTCTCGAGAAAAGGATTGATGGTTGGTCCTAGGCAATAAGGAACCAACGACTCGGATCACCTCCAAATCAGAAGAGTCTCAAGAAACGGATAGATGGGTGGTCCTAGGACATGAGGAACCAACGACTTGGATCACCTCCGGATCGGAGGAGTCTCAAGAAATGGATAGATGGTTGGTCCTTGGCTATATCGAACCAACGACTTCGGGATCAGAGGAGTCTCGGGAAAAGTATAGATGGTTGGTCCTTGGCTATATCGAACCAACGACTCGGGTCACCTCTGAATCAGAGGAGTCTCGAGAAAAGGATTGATGGTTGGTTGGTCCTAGGCAATATGGAACCAACGACTCGAATCCCCTCTGTATCGGAGGAGTCTCGAGAAAAGGACAGATGGTTGGTCCTAGGCTCTGAGGAACCAATGCCTCAGATCACCTCCAGATCAAAGGAGTCTCGAGAAAAGGACGGATGGTTAGTCCTAGGCTATAACGAACCAACGACTCGGGTCAGCTCCGGATCTGAGGAGTCTCGAGAAAAGGATAGATGGTTGGTTGGTCCAAGGCTATATGGAACCAACGACTTGGATCCCCTTCGGATCAGTGGAGTCTCGAGAAAAGGATAGATGATTGGTCCTAGGCTATAAGGAACCATTGACTCGGATCACCTCTGGATCAATGGAGTCTCGAGAAAAGGGTAGATGGTTGGTCCTAGGCATTAAGGAACCAACGACTCGGATCACCTCTGTATCAGAGGAGTCACGACAAACGGATAGATGGTTGGTCCTAGGCTATAAGGAACAAAAGACACGGGTCACCTCCAAATCAGAGGAGTCTCGAGAAAAGGATAGATGGTTGGTCCTTGGTTATAAGGAACCAACTACTCGGATCACCTTCGTATCAGAGGAGTCTCAGGAAAAGGATAGATGGTTGGTCCTACGCTATGAGGAACCAACGACTCGGAACACCTCCGGATTAGAGGTGTCTCGAGAAAAGGATAGTTGGTTGGACCGAGACTGTATGGAACCAACGACTCGGATCACCTCCAGATCAAAGGAGACTCGAGAAAAGAATTGTTGGTTAATCCTAGGCGATACGGAACCAACGACTCGGATCACCACCTGGTCAGAGGAATCTCGAGGAAAGGATAGAAGATTGGTCCTTGGTTATAAGTAACCAACCACTTGGATCACCTTCGGATTGGAGGAGTTTTGAGAAAAGGATAGATGGTTGGTCCTAAGCTATAAAGAACCAACAACTCGGATCACCACCGGATCAGAGGAGTCTCGAGAAAGGGATATATGGTTGGTCCTAGGCTATACGGAACCAACGACTCGGATCACCTCCGTATCAGAGGAGTCTCGAGAAAAGGATAGATAGTTGATCCTAGGTAATGAGGAACCAACGACACGGATCACCTCCGGATCAAAGGAGTCTCGGGAAAAGGATAGATGGTTAGTCCTAGGCTATAAGGAACCCACGACTCGGGTCACCTCTGGATCTGAGTAGTCTCGGGAAAAGGTTTGATGGTTGGTTGGTCCAAGGCTATATGGAGCCAACGACTTGGATCCCCTATGGATCAGAGGAGTCTCGAGAAAAGGATAGATGATTGGTCGAAGGCAATAAGGAACCAACGACTCGGATCACCTCCGGATCAAAGGAGTCTCGAGAAAAGGATAGATGGTTAGTCCTACGCTATAAGGAACCAACGACGCGGGTCACCTTCGGATTTGAGGAGTCTCAAGAAAAGGATAGATGGTTGGTCGTAGGCTATAAGGAACCAACGAGTCAGGTCACCACCAGATCAGAGGAGTCTCGTGAAAAGGATAGATGGTTGGTCCTTGGTTATAAGTAACCAACGACTCGGATCACCTTCGGATCAGAGGAGTCACGAGAAAAGGATAGATGGTTGTCCTAGGCAATGAGGAACCAACAACTCAGATCACCTTCAGATCAACGGAGTCTCGAGAAAAGGATAGATGGTTAGTCCTCAGCTATAAGGAACCAATGACTCGATTCACCTCCGGATCTGAGGAGTCTCGAAAAAAGGATAGATGGTTGGTTTGTCCAAGGCTATATGGAACCAACGACTTGGATCCCCTACGGATCAGAGGAGTCACGAGAAAAGGATAGATGGTTGGTCCTAGGCAATAAGGAACCAACGACTCGGATCACCTCCTGATCAGAGGAGTCTCAAGAAAAGGATAGATGGTTGGTCCTAGGCTATGAGGAACCAACGACTCGGATCACCTCCGGATCTGAGGAGTCTCGAGAAAAATATAAATGGTTGGTCCTAGGCTATAAGGATCCAACGACTCAGATCAGCTTCGGATCGGAGGAGTCTCGAGAAAAGGATAGCTGGTTGGTCCTAGGCTGTAAGGAACCGACGACTCGGATCACCTCTGGATCTGAGGAGTCTCGAGAAAAGGATAGATGTTTGGTCCTTAGCTATTAGGAACCAACGACTCGGGTCACCTCTGGATCAGAGGAGTCTCGAGAAAAGGATAGATGGTAGGTCCTAGGTTATAAGGAACCAATGACTCGGATCACCTTCGGATCAGAGGAGTCTCGTGAAAAGGATAGAAGGTTGGTACTAGGTTATAAGGAACAAACGACTCGGATCACCTCCGGATCAGAGGAGTCTCGAGAAAAGGATAGATGGTTGGTCCTAGGCTATTAGGAACCAACGACTCGGATCACCTCCAGATCAGAGGAGTCTCGTGAAATGGATAGATGGTTGGTCCTAGGCTATGAGGAACCAACGACTCGAATAACCTCCGTATCAAAGGAGTCACGAGAAAAGGATAGATGGTTGGTTGGTCCAAGGCTATACGGAACCCACGACTTCGATCCCCAACGGATCGGAGGAGTCTCGAGAAAAGGATATATGGTTGTTCGAGGCAATAATTAACCAACGACTCGGATCACCTCCGGATCTGAGGAGTCTCGAGTAATGGATGGATGGTTGGTCCTAGGTTATACGGAACCAATGACTCGAATCACCATCGGATCAGAGGAGTTTCGAGAAAAGGATAGATGGTTGGTCCTAGGCTATAGGGAAACAACAACTCGGATCACTTCCGGATTAGTGGAGTGTCGAGAAAAGAAAAGATGGTTCGTCCTAGGCTTTGAGGAACCAACGACGCGGATCCCCACCAGATCAACGGAGTATTGAGAAAAGGACAGATGGTTAGTCCTAGGCTATAAGGAACCAACGACTCGGGTCACCTCAGGATCTGAGGAGTCTCGAGAATAGGATAGATGGTTGGTTGGTACAAGGCTATATGGAACCAACGACTTGGTTCCCCTATGGATCAGAGGAGTCTCGAGAAAAGGATAGATGGTTGGTCCTAGGCTATAAGGAACCAACGACTCGGATCACCTCTGGATCAGAGGAGTCACGACAAAAGGATTGATGGTTGGTCCTAGGCTATAAGGAACAAAAGATACGAGTAACCCCCAAATCAGAGGAGTCTCGAGAAACGGATTAATGGTTGGTCCTTGGTTATAAGGAACCAACGACTCAGATCACCTTCAAATCAGAGGCGTCTCGAGAAAAGGATAGATGGTAGGTCCTAGGCTATAAGGAACCAACGACTCGGATCATCTCCAGATCAGAGGAGTCTCAGGAAAAGGATAGATGGTTGGTCTGAGGCTATGAGGAACCAACGACTCAGATGACCTCCAGATCGTAGGAGTCTCGAGGAAAGGATAAATGGTTGGTCCTAGGCTATAAGGAACCAACGACTCGGATCACCTTCGGATTAGAGGAGTCTCGTGAAAAGGATAGACAGTTGGTCCTAGGCTATAAGGAACCAACGACTCGGATCACCTCTGGATCAGAGGAGTCTCGGGAAAAGTATTGATTGTTGGTCCTTGGTTATATCGAACCAACGACTCGGGTCACCTCTGAATCAGAGGAGTCTCGAGAAGAGGATAGATGGTTGGTTGGTCCTAGGCAATATGGAACCAACGACTCGGATCCCCTCTGTGTCGGAGGAGTCTCGAGAAAAGGATAGATGGTTGGTCCTAGGCTATGAGGAACCAACGACTCGGATCACCTCCAGATCAAAGGAGTCTCGAGAAAAGGACGGATCGTTAGTCCTAGGCTATAACGAACCGACGACTCGGGTCACCTCAGGATCTGAGGAGTCTCGAGAAAAGGATAGATGGTTGGTTGGTCCAAGGCTATATGGAACCAACGACTTCGATCCCCTACGGATCAGAGGAGTCTCGAGAAAAGGATAGATGGTTGGTCCTAGGCTATAAGGAACCAACGACTTGGATCACCACCGGATCAGAGGAGTCACGACAAACGGATAGATGGTTGGTCCTAGTCTATATGGAACAAAAGACACGGGTCACCTCCAAATCAGTGGAGTCTCGAGAAAAGTTTAGATGGTTGGTCCTTCGTTATATGGAACCAACGACTCGGATCACCTTCGGATCAGAGGAGTCTCGAGAAAAGGACAAATGGTAGGTCTTAGGCTATAAGGAACCAACGACTCGGATAACCTCTGGATCAGAGGAGTCTCAGGAAACGGATAGTTGGTTGGTCCTAGGCTATGAGGAACCAACGACTCGGATTACCACCGGATTAGAGGTGTCTCGAGAAAAGGATAGCTGGTTGGACCGATACTGTATGGAACCAATGACTCGGATCACCTCCAGATCAAAGGAGACACGAGAAAAGAATAGTTGGTTAATCCCAGGCAATAAGGAAACAACGACTCGGATCACCTCCTGCTCAGAGGAATCTCGAGAAAAGGATAGAAGATTGGTCCTAGGTTATAAGGTACCAACCACTTGGATCACATTCGGATCGGAGTAGTTTGGAGAATAGGATAGATGGTTGGTCCTAGGCTATAAGCAACCAACGACTCGGATCACCTTCGGATCGGAGGAGTCTCGAGAAAAGTATAGATGGTTGGTCCTAGGCTATATGGGACCAACGACTCAGATAACCTCTGTATCAGAGGAGTCTCGAGAAAAGGATAGATGGTGGGTCCAAGGCTATGAGGAACCAACCACTCGGATCACCTCCGGATCATAGGAGTCTCGAGAAAAGGATAGATGATTAGTCCATCGACTCGGGTCACCTCTGGATCTGAAGAATCTCGAGAAAAGGATTGATGGTTGGTTGGTCTAAGGCTATATGGAATCAACAACTTGGATCCCCTACGGTTCAGAGGAGTCTCGAGAAAAGGATTGATGTTTGGTCCAAGGCAATAAGGAACCAACGACTCGGGTCACCTCTGCATCAAAGGAGTCTCGAGAAAATGATAGATGGTTAGTCCAAGGCTATAAGGAACCAACGACTTGGGTCACCTCTGGATCTGAGGAGTCTCGAGAAAAGGATAGATAGTTGGTTGGTCCAAGGCTATATGGAACCAATGACTTTGATCCCCTACGGATCGGAGGAGTCACGAGAAAAGGATAGATGGTTGGTCCTACGAAATAAGGAACCAACGACTCGGATCACCTCCAGATCAGAGGAGTCTCAAGAAAAGGATAGATGGTTGGTCCTAGGCTATGAGGAACCAACGACTCGGATCACCTCCAGATTGGAGGAGTCTCGAGAAAAGGATAGATGGTTGGTCATAAGCTATAAGGATCCAACGACTCAGAACAGCTTCGGATCGGATGAGTCTCGAGAAAAGGATCGCTGGTTGGTCCTAGGCTATAAGGAACCGACGACTCGGATCACCTCTGGATCTGAGGAGTCTCGAGAAAAGGATAGATGTTTGGTCCTTGGCTATTAGGAACCAACGACTCGGGTCACCTCTGGATCAGAGGAGTCTTGAGAAAAGGATAGATGGTAGGTTGGTCCTAGGCTATATGGATCCGACGACTCGAATCCCCTCCGTATCGGAGGTGTCTCGAGAAAACGATAGATGGTTGGTCCAAGGCTATGAGGAACCAACAACTCAGATCACCTCCAGATTAGAGGCGTCTCGAGAAAAGGATAGATGGTTAGTCCGAGGCTACAAGGAACCAACGACTCGGGTCACCTCCGGATCTAAGGAGTCCCGAGAAAAGGATTAATGGTCAATCCAAGGCTATAAGGAACAAACGACTCGGATCACCTTCGGATCAGAGGAGTTTCGAGAAAAGGATAGATGGTTGGTCCAAGGCTATAAGGAACCAACGACACGGATCACCTCCAGATCGGAGGAGTCTCGAGAAAAGGATAGATGGTTGGTCCTAGGCTATAAGGAACCAACGACTCACATCAGCTTCGGATCAGAGGAGTCTCGAGAAAAGGATAGCTGGTTGGTCCTAGGCTATAAGGAACCAACGACTCGGATCACCTCTGGATCAGAGGAGTCTCGAGAAAAGGATAGATGTTTGGTCCTTGGCTATTAGGAACCAACGACTCGGGTTACCTCTGGAATAGAGGAGTCTCGAGAAAAGGACAGATGGTAGGTTGGTCCTAGGCTATATGGATCCAACGACTCGGATCCCCTCCGTATCGGAGGAGTCTCGAGAAATGGACAGATGGATTGTCCCAGGATATAAATAACCAACGATTCGGATCACCTTCGGATCAGAGGAGTCTCGAGAAAACGAAAGATGGTTGTTCCGAGGCAATAATTAACCAACGACTCGGATCACCTCCGGATCAGAGGAGTCTCGAGTACTGGATGGATGGTTGGTCCTAGGTTATTCGGAACCAATGACTCGAATCACCATCGGATCAGAGGAGTTTCGAGAAAAGGATAGATGGTTGGTCCTAGGCTATAAGGAAACAACAACTCGAATCACCTCCGGATTAGTGGAGTCTCGAGAAAAGGATAGATGGATGGTCCTAGGCTATGAGGAACCAATGACGCGGATCACCTCCAGTTAAAAGGAGTCTCGAGAAAAGGACAGATGGTTAGTCCTATGCTATAAGGAACCAACGACTCAGGTCACCTCATGGTTTGAGGAGTCTCGAGAAAAGGTTAGATGGTTGGTTGGTACAAGGCTATATAGAACCAACGACTTGGATGCCCTACGGATCAGAGGAGTCTCGAGAAAAGGATAGATGGTTGGTCCTAGGCTATAAGGAACCAACGACTCGGATCACCTCTGGATCAGAGGTGTCACGACAAAAGGATAGATGGTTGGTCCTAGGCTATAAGGAACAAAAGTCACGGGTCAACTCCAAATCAAAGGAGTCTCGAGAAAAGGATAGATGGTTGGTCCATGGTTATAAGGAACCAACGACTCGGATCACCGTCGAATCAGAGGCGTCTCGAGAAAAGGATAGATGGTTGGTCCTAGGCTATAAGGAACCAACGACTCGGATCACCTCCGGATCAGAGGAGTCTCAGGAAAAGGATAGATGGTTGGTCCTAGGTTATGAGGAACCAACGACTCGGATCACCTCCAGATCGTAGGAGTCTCGAGGAAAGGATAGATGGTTGGTCCTAGGCTATATGGAACCAATGACTAGGATCATCTTCGGAGCAGAGGAGTCTCGAGAAAAGGATAGATGGTTGGTCCTAGGCTATAAGGAAGCAACGACTCGGATCACCTCTGGATCAGAGGAGTCTCGGGAAAAGTATTGATTGTTGGTCCTTGGCTATATCGAACCAACGACTCAGTTCATCTCTTAATCAGAGGAGTCTCGAGAAGAGGATAGATGGTTTGTTGGCCCTAGGCAATATGGAACCAACGACTCGGATCCCCTCTATATCGGAGGAGTCTCTAGAAAAGGATAGATGGTTGGTCCTAGGCTATGAGGAACCAACGACTCGGATCACCTCCAGATCAAAGGAGTCTCAAGAAAAGGACGGATGGTTTGTCCTAGGCTATAACGAACCGACGAATCGGGTCACCTCAGGATCTGAGGAGTCTCGAGAAAAGGATAGATGGTTGGTTGGTCCAAGGCTATATGGAACCAACGACTTCGATCCCCTACGGATCAGAGGAGTCTTGAGAAAAGCATAGATGGTTGGTCCTAGGCTATAAGGAACCAACGACTTGGATCACCTCTGGATCAATGGAGTCTCGAGAAAAGGGTAGATGGTTGGTCCTAGGCAACAAGGAACTACGACTCGGATCACCACTGGATCAGAGGAGTCACGACAAACAGATAGATGGTTGGTCCTAGTCTATAAGGAACAAAAGACACGGGTCACCTCCAAATCAGTGGAGTCTCGAGAAAAGGATAGATGGTTGGTCCTTGGTTATAAGGAACCAACGACTCGAATCACCTTCGGATCAGAGGAGTCTCGAGAAAAGGTTAGATGGTAGGTCCTAGGCTAGAAGGAACCAACGACTCGGATCACCTCTGGATCAGAGGAGTCTTTGGAAACGGATAGATAGTTGGTCCTAGGCTATGCGGAACCAACGACTCGGATTACGTCCAGATTAGAGGTGTCTCGAGAAAAGGATAGATGATTCGACCGAGACTGTAAGGAACCAACGACTCGGATCACCTCCAGATCAAAGGAGACACGAGAAAAGAATAGTTGGTTAATCCTAGGCGATAAGGAAACAACGACTCGGATCACATCCTGCTCAGAGGAATCTCGAGAAAAGGATAGTAGATTGGTCCTAGGTTATATGGAACGAAGCACTCGGATCACCTTCGGATCGGATGAGTTTTGAGAATAGGATAGATAGTTGGTCCAAGGCTATAAGGAACCAACGACTCGGATCACCTACGGATTGGAGGAGTCTCGAGAAAAGGATAGATGGTTGGTCCTAGGCTATATGAGACCAACGACTCGGATCACATCCGTATCAGAGGAGTCTCAAGAAAAGGATAGATGGTGGGTCCAAGGCTATGAGGAAACAACGACTCGGATCACCTCTGGATCATAGGAGTCTCGAGAAAAGGATAGATGGTTAGTTCTAGGCTATAAGGAACCAACGACTATGGTCACCTCTAGATCTGAGTAGTCTCGGGAAAAGGATTGATGGTTGGTTGGTCCAAGGCTATATGGAACCAACGACTAGGATCCCCTACGGTTCAGAGGAGTCTCAAGAAAGGATAGATGTTTGGTCCTAGGCAATAAGGAACCAACGACTCGGATCACCTCTGGATCAATGGAGTCTCGAGAAAATGATAGATGGTTAGTCCTAGGCTATAAGGAACCAACGACTCGGGTCACCTCCGCATCAGAGGAGTCTCAAGAAAAGCATAGATGGTTGGTCGTAGGCTAAAAGGAACCAACGACTCGGGTCTCCTCCAGATCAGAGGAGTCTCGTGAAAAGGATAGATGGTTGGTCCTTGGTTATAAGTAACCAACGACTCGGATCACCTTCGGATCAGAGGAGTCTCGGGAAATGGATAGATTGTGGTCCTAGGCTACAAGGAACCAACGACTCGGATCACCTCCGGATCGGAGGAGTCTTGAGAAAAGGATAGATGGTTGGTCCTAGGTTATTAGGAACCAACGACTCGGATCACCTCCGGATCAGAGGAGTCTCAAGAAAAGGATAGATGGTTGGACCTAGGCTATGAGGAACCAACGACTCGGATCAACTTCAGATCAACGAAGTCTCGAGAAAAGGATAGATGGTTAGTTTGTGGCTATAAGGAACCAACGACTCGGGTCACCTCCGGATCTGAGGAGTCTCGAGAAAAGGATAGATGGTAGGTTGGTCCAAGGCTATATGGAACCAACGACTTGGATCCCCTACAGATCATAGGAGTCACGAGAAAAGGATAGATGGTTGGTCCTAGGCAATAAGGAACCAATGACTCGGATCACATCCAGATCAGAGGAGTCTCAAGAAAAGGATAGATGGTTGGTCCTAGGCTATGAGGAACCAACGACTCGGATCACCACCGGATCGAAGGAGTCTCGAGAGAAGGATAGATGGTTGGTCCTAGGCTATAAGGATCCAACGACTCGGATCATCTTCGGATCGGAGGAGTCTCGAGAAACGGATAGCTGGTTGGTCCTAGGTTATTAAGAACCAACGACTCGGATCACCTCAGGATCAGAGGAGTCTCGTGAAAAGGATAGATGTTTGGTCCTTGGCTATTGGGAACCAACGACTCGGGTCACCTCTGGATCATAGGAGTCTCGAGAAAAGGATAGATGGTAGGTTGGTCCTAGGATATACGGATCCAATGACTCAGATCCCCTCCTAATCGGAGGAGTCTCGAGAAAAGGACAGATGGTTTGTCCCAGGATATAAATAACCAACGATTCAGATCACCTCCGGATCAGGGGAGTCTCGAGAAAATGATAGATGGTTGGTCCTTTGCGATGAGGAACCAACGACTCGGATCACGTCCAGATCAGAGGAGTCTCGAGAAAAGGATAGATGGTAGGTCCTAGGTTATAAGGAAAAAATGACACGGATCACCTTCGGATCAGAGGAGTCTCGTGAAAAGGATAGACGGTTGGTCCTAGGTTATAAGGAACCAACGACTCGGATCAGCTCCGGATCGAAGGAGTCTCGAGAAGAGGATAGATGGTTGGTTGGTCCTAGGCAATATGGAACCAACGACTTGGATCCCCTCTGTATCGTAGGAGTCTCGAGAAAAGGATAGATGGTTGGTCCTAGGCTATGAGGAACCAACGACTCGGATCACCTCCAGACAAAGGAGTCTCGAGAAAAGGACAGATGGTTAGTCCTAGGCTATAAGGAACCAACGACTCGGGTCACCTCAGGATCTGAGGAGTCTGTAGAAAAGGATAGATGGTTGGTTGGTCCAAGGCTATATGGAACCAACGACTTGGATCCCCTACGGATCAGAGGAGTTTCGAGAAAAGGATTGAAGGTTGGTCCTAGGCTATAAGGAACCAACGACTCGGATCACCTCTGGATCAATGGAGTCTCGAGAAAAGGGTAGATGGTTGGCTCTAGGCAGTAAGGAACCGACGACTCAGATCACCTCTGGATCAGAGGAGTCACGACAAACGGATAGATGGTTGGTCCTAGGCTATAAGGATTAAAAGACACGGGTCACCTCCAAATCAGAGGAGTCTCGTGAAAAGGATAGATGGTTGGTCCTTGGTTATAAGGAACCAACGACTCGGATCACCTTCGGATCAGAAGCGACTCGAGAAAAGGATAGATGGTAGGTCCTGGGCTATAAGGAACCAACGACTCGGATCACCTCCGGATCAGAGGAGTCTCAGGAAAATGATTGATACTAGGTCCTAGGCTATGAGGAACCAACGACTCGGATCACCTCCAGATCGTAGGAGTCTCGAGGAAAGGATAAATGGTTGGTCCTAGGCTATATGGAACCAACGACTCGGATCATCGTCGGATCGGAGGAGTCTCGAGAAAAGGATAGATGGTTGGTCCTGGGCTATATGGAACCAACGACTCGGATCACCTATGGATCAGAGGAGTCTCGGGAAAAGTATAGATGGTTGGTTCTTGGCTATATCGAACCAACGACTCGGGTCACCTCTGAATCAGAGGAGTCTCGAGAAGAGGATAGATGGTTGGTTGGTCCTAGGCAATATCGAACCAACGACTTCGATCCCCTTTGTATCGAAGGAGTCTCGAGAAAAGGATAGATGGTTGGTCCTAGTCTATGAGGAACCAACGACTCGGATCACCACCAGATCAAAGGAGTCTCGAGAGAAGGACGGATGGTTAGTCCTAGGCTATAAGGAACAAACGACTCGGGTCACCTCTGCATCTGAGGAGTCCTAAGAAAAGGATAGATGGTTGGTTGGTCCAAGGCTATATGGAACCAACGACTTGGATCCCCTACGGATCAGAGGAGTCTCGAGAAACGGATAGATGGCTGGTCCTTGGCTATAAGGAACCAACGACTCGCATCACCTCTATATCAGAGGAGTCATGACAAACAGATAGATGGTTGGTCCTAGGCTATAAGGAACAAACGACACGGGTCACCACCAAATCAGAGGAGTCTCAAGAAAACGATAGATGGTTGGTCCTTGGTTATAAGGAACCAACGACTCGGATCACCTTCGGATCAGAGGAGTCTCGAGAAAGGGATAGATGGTAGGTCCTAGGCTATAAGGAACCAACGACTCGGATCACCTCCGTATCAGAGGATTCTCAGGAAAAGTATAGATGGTTGGTCCTAGGCTATGAGGAACCTACGACTCGGATCACCTCCGGATTAGTGGTGTCTCGAGAAAAGGATAGATGGTTGGACCGAGACTGTAAGGAACCAACGACTCGGATCACCTCCAGATCAATGGAGACTCTAGAAAAGAATAGTTGGTTAATCCTAGGCGATAAGGAACCAACGACTCGGATCACCTCCTGATCAGAGGACTCTCGAGAAAAGGATAGATGTTTGTTCCGAGGCAATAAGAAACCAACGACTCGGATCACCTAGGGATCAGAGGAGTCTCGATAAAAGGATAGATGGTTGGTCCTAGCCTATAAGGAACCAACGACTCGGGTCACCTCCGGATCAAAGGAGTCTCGAGTAATGGATAGATGGTTGGTCTTATGTTATACGGAACCAATGACTCGGATCACC
Organism: Posidonia australis; assembly: GCA_024699735.1. Classification (NCBI taxonomy): domain Eukaryota; kingdom Viridiplantae; phylum Streptophyta; class Magnoliopsida; order Alismatales; family Posidoniaceae; genus Posidonia; species Posidonia australis. The sequence continues at coordinate 6,119 of JAMKQA010001517.1, read as the reverse complement.
TTCGGATCAGAGGAGTTTCGAGAAAAGGATTGATGGTTGGTCCTAGGCTATAAGGAAACAATGACTCGGGTCACCTCTGGATTAGTGGAGTCTCGAGAAAACGATAGATGGTTGGTCCTAGGCTATGAGGAACCAACGACGAGTATCACCTCCGGATCAAAGGAGTCTCGAAAAAAGGATAGATGGATAGTCCTTGGCTATTAGGAACCAACGACTCGGGTCACCTCTCGATCTGAGTAGTCTCGGGAAAAGGATTGATGGTTGGTTGGTCCAAGGCTATATGGAAGCAACGACTTGGATCCCCTACGGATCAGAGGAGTCTCGAGAAAAGGATAGATGGTTAGTCCTAGGCTATAAGGAACCAAGGACTCGGGTCACCTCCGGATCTGAGGAGTTTCAAGAAAAGGGTAGATGGTTGGACGTAGGCTATAAGGAACCAACGACTCGGGTCACCTCCAGATCAAAGGAGTCTCGTGAAAAGGATAGATGGCTGGTCCTTGGTTATAAGTAACCAACGACTCGGATCACCTTCGGATCAGAGGAGTCTCGAGAAAAGGATAGATGGTTGTCCTAGGCTATAAGGAACCAACGACTCGGATCACCTCTGGATCGGAGGAGTCTCGAGAAAAGGATAGATGATTGGTCCTAGGTTATTAGGAACCAACGACTCGGATCACCTCCGGATCAGAGGAGTCTCAAGAATAGGATAGATGGTTGGACCTAGGCTATGAGGAACCAACGACTCGGATAACCTTCGGATCGGAGGAGTCTCGAGAAAAGGATAGATGGTTGGTCCTATGATATCAGGAACCAACGACTCGGATCACCTTCGGATCTGAAGTATCTCGAGAAAAGGATAGTTGGTTGGTCCTAGGCTATACGGAACCAACGGCTCGGATCACCTCTGGATCAGAGGAGTCTCGAGAAAAGTATAGGTGGTTGGTCCATGGCTATATGGAACCAACGACTCGGGTCACCTCTGGATCTGAGGAGTCTCGAGAGTGGGATAGATGGTTGGTTGGTCCATGGTAATTTGGAACCAACGACTTGGATCCCCTACCGATCAGAGGTGTCTCGTTAAAACGATGGATGGTTGGTCCTAGGAAATAAGGAACCAATGACTCGGATCACCTCTAGATCAAAGGAGTCTCGATAAAAGGATAGATGGTTGGTCCTAGGCTATAAGGAACCAACGACTCGGGTCACCTCCGGATCAGAGGAGTCTCGAGTAATGGATAGATGGTTGGTCTTAGGTTATACGGAACCAATGACTCGGATCACCTTCGGATCAGAGGAGTTTCGAGAAAAGGATTGATGGTTGGTCCAAGGCTATAAGGAAACAACGACTCGGGTTACCTCCGGATTAGTGGAGTCTCGAGAAACGGATAGATGGTTGGTCCTAGGCTATGAGGAACCAACGACGAGTATCACCTCCGGATAAAAGGAGTCTCGAAAAAAGGGCAGATGGATAGTCCTTGGCTACTTGGAACCAACGACTCGGGTCACCTCTGGATCTGAGTAGTCTCGGGAAAAGGATTGATGGTTGGTTGGTCCAAGGCTATATGGAAGCAACGACTTGGATCCCCTACGGATCAGAGGAGTCTCGAGAAAAGGATAGATGGTTAGTCCTAGGCTATAAGGAACCAACGACTCGGGTCACCTCCGGATCTGAGGAGTCTCAAGAAAAGGGTAGATGGTTGGACGTAGGCTATAAGGAACCAACGACTCGGGTCACCTCCAGATCAAAGGAGTCTCGTGAAAAGGATAGATGGTTGGTCCTTGGTTATAAGTAACCAACCACTCGGATCACCTTCGGATCAGAGGAGTCTCGAGAAAAGGATAGATGGTTGTCCTAGGCTATAAGGAACCAACAACTCGGATCACCTATGGATCGGAGGAGTCTCGAGAAAAGGATAGATGATTGGTCCTTGGTTATTAGGAACCAACGACTCGGATCACCTCTGGATCAGAGGAGTCTCAAGAAAAGGATAGATGGTTGGTCCATGGCTATATGGAACCAACGACTCGGATCACCTTCGGATCAAAAGTATCTCGAGAAAAGGATAGTTGGTTGGTCCTTGGCTATAAGGAACCAACGGCTCGGATCACCTCTGGATCAGAGGAGTCTCGAGAAAAGGATAGGTGGTTGGTCCATGGCTATATGGAACCAACGACTCGGGTCACCTCTGGATCTGAGGATTCTCGAGAGTGGGATAGATGGTTGGTTGGTCCATGGCAATTTGGAACCAACGACTTGGATCCCCTACCGATCAGAGGTGTCTCGATAAAACGATGGATGGTTGGTCCTAGGAAATAAGGAACCAACGACTCGGATCACCTCTGGATCAGAGGAGTCTCGAGAAAAGCGTAGATGGTTGGTCCTAGGCTATATTGAACCAACGACTCGGGTCACCTCCGCATCAGAGGAGCCTCGAGAAAAGGATTGATGGTTGGTCCAAGGCAATAAGGAACCAACGACTCGGATCACCTCCGGATCAGAGGAGTCTCGTGAAAAGGTTAGATGGTTGGTCCAAAGTTATAAGGAACCAACGACTCGGATCACCTCTGAATTAGAGGAGCCTCGAGAAAATGATAGATGCTTGGTCCTAGGCTATAAGGAACCAACGACTCGGATCACCTACGGTTCAAAGGAGTCTCGGGAAAAGGATAGATGGTTGGTTCTACGCTATGGGGAACTAACGACTCGGATCACCTCCGGATCTGAGGAGTCTCGAGAAAAGGTTAGATGGTTGGTCCAAGGCTGTAAGGAACCAACGACTCGGATCACCTCCAGATCAGAGGAGTCTCGAGAAATGGATAGATGGTTGGTCCTAGGCTATGAGGAACCAACGACTCGGATAAACTCCGGATCAAAGGAGTCTCGAGAAAAGGATAAATGGTTGGTTGGTCCAAGGCTTTACGGAACCAACGACTTCGATCGCCAATGGATCGGAGGAGTCTCGAGAGAAGAATAGATGGTTGTTCCGAGGCAATATGGAACCACTGACTCGGATCACCTCTGGATCAGAGGAGTCTCGACAAAAGGATAGATGGTTGGTCCTTGGCTATAAGGAACCAATGACTCGGGTCACCTCCGGATCAGAGGAGTCTCGAGTAATGGATTTATGGTTGGTCCTAGGTTATACGGAACCAATGACTCGGATCACCATCGGATCTGAGGAGTTTCGTGAAAAGGATAGATGGTTGGTCCTAGGCTACAAGGAAACAACGACTCGGATCACCTCCTGATTAGTGTAGTCTCGAGAAAAGGATAGATGGTTGGTCCTAGGCTATGAGGAACCAACGACGCAGATCACCTCCAGATCTAAGGAATCTCGAGAAAAGGATAGATGGTTAGTCCTAGGCTATAAGGAACCAACGACTCGGGTCACCGTAGGATCTGAGGAGTCTCGAGAAAAGGATAGATGGTTGGTTGGTCCAAGGCTATATGGAACCAACGACTTGGATCCCCTACGGATCAGAGGAATCTCGAGAAAAGGATAGATGGTTGGTCCTAGGCTATATGGAACCAACGACTCGGATCACCTCTAGATCAATGGAGTCTCGAGAAAACGGTAGATGGTTGGTCCGAGGCAATAAGGAACCAACGACTCGGGTCACCTCTGGATCAGAGGAGTCACGACAAATGGATAGATGGTTGGTCCTAGGCTATAAGGAACAGAAGACAAATGTCACCTCCAAATCAGAGGAGTCTTGAGAAAAGGATAGATGGTTGGTCCTTAGTTATAAGGAACCAACGACTCGGATCACCATCGGAACAGAGGCGTCTCGAGAAAAGGATAGATGGTAGGTCCTAGGCTATAAGGAACCAATGACTCGGATCACCTCCGGATCTGAGGAGTCTCAGGTAAAGGATAGATGGTTGGTGCTAGGCTATGAGAAACCAACGACTCGGATCACCTCCAGATCGTTGGAGTCTCGAGGAAAGGATAGATGGTTGGTCCTAGGCTATAAGAGAACCAACGACTCGGACCACCTTCGGATTAGAGGTGTCTCGAGAAAAGGATAGATGGTTTGTCCTAGGCTATACGGAACCAACCACTCGGATCACCTCTGGATCAGAGGAGTCTCGTGAAAAGTATAGATGGTTGGTCCTTGGCTATATCGAACCAACGACTCGGGTCACCTCTGAATCAGAGGAGTCTCGAGAAGAGGATAGATGGTTGGTTGGTCCTAGGCAATATGGAACCAACGACTCGGATACCCTCTGTATCGGAGGAGTCTCGAGAAAAGGATAGATGGTTGGTCCTAGGCTATGAGGAACCAACGACTCGGATCTCCTCCAGATCAAGGGAGTCTCGAGAGAAGTACGGATGGTTAGTCTTAGGCTTTAAGGAACCAACGACGCGGGTCACCTCAGGATCTGATGAGTCTCGAGAAAAGGATTGATGGTTGGTTGGTCCAAGGCTATAAGGAAACAACGACTTGGATCCCCTACGGATAAGAGGAGTCTTGAGAAAAGGATAGAAGCTTGGTCCTAGGAAATAAGGAACCAACGACTCAGATCACCTCTGGATCAATGGAGTCACGAGAAAAGGGTAGATGGTTGGTCCTATGCAATAAGGAACCAACGGCTGAGATCACCACTGGATCAATGGAGTCTCGAGAAAACGGTAGATGGTTGGTCCTTGGCAATAAGGAACCAACGACTCGGATCACCTCTGGATCAGAGGACTCATGACAAACGGATAGATGGTTGGTCCTAGGCTATGAGGAACAAAAGACACGGGTCACCACCAAATCTGAGGAGTCTCAAGAAAAGGATAGATGGTTGGTCCTAGGCTATAAGGAACCAACGACTCGGGTCTCCTCTAGATCAAAGGAGTCTCGAGAAAAGGATAGATTGTTGGTCCTTGGTTATAAGGAACCAACGACTCGGAACACCTTCGGATCAGAGGAGTCTCGAGAAAAGGATAGATGGTCGGTCCTAGGCTATAAGGAACCAACGACTCGGATTACCTCCGGTTCAGAGGAGTCTCAAGAAAAGGATAGATGGTTGGTCCAAGGCTATGTGGAACCAACGACTCGGATCACCTCCAGATCGTAGGAGTCTCGAGAAAAGGATAGATGGTTAGTCCTAGGCTATAAGCAACCAACGACTCGGGTCACCTTAGGATCTGAGGAGTCTCGAGAAAAGGATAGATGGTTGGTTGGTCCAAGGCTATATGGAACCAACGACTTGTATCCCCTACGGATCAACGGAGTCTCGAGAAAAGGATCGAAGGTTGGTCCTAGGCTATAAGGAACCAACAACTCGGATAACCTCTGGATCAATGGAGTCTCGAGAAAAGGGTAGATGGTTGGCTCTAGGCAATAAGGAACCAACGACTCGGATCACCTCTGGATCAGAGGAGTCACGACAAAAGGATAGATGGTTGGTCCTAGGCTATAAGAAACAAAAGACACGGGTCACCTCCAAATCAGAGGAGTCTCGAGTAATGGAGAGATGGTTGGTCCTAGGTTATACGGAACCAATGACTCGGCTCACCTTCGGATCAGAGGAGTTTCGAGAAAAGGGTTGATGGTTGGTCCTAGGCTACAAGGAAACAACGACTCGGATCACCTCCGGATTAGTGGAGTCTCGAGAAAAGGATAGATGGTTGGTCCTAGGCTCTAAGGAACCAACGACGCGGATCACCTCCGGATCAAAGGCGTCTCGAGAAAAGGATAGATGAATAGTCCTTGGCTATTAGGAACCAACGACTCGGGTCACCTCTGGATCTGAGTAGTCTCGGGAAAAGGATTGATGGTTGGTTGGTCCAAGGCTATATGGAAGCAACGACTTGGATCCCCTAAGGATCAGAGGAGTCTCGAGAAAAGGATAGATGGTTGGTCCTAGGCTATGAGGAACCAACGACTCGGATCTCCTCCAGATCAAGGGAGTCTCGAGAGAAGTACGGTTGGTTAGTCCTAGGCTTTAAGGAACCAACGACGCGGGTCACCTCAGGATCTGATGAGTCTCGAGAAAAGGATTGATGGTTGGTTGGTCCAAGGCTATAAGGAAACAACGACTTGGATCCCCTACGGATCAGAGGAGTCTCGAGAAAAGGATAGAAGGTTGGTCCTAGGAAATAAGGAACCAACGACTCGGATCACCT